>SJYA01010950.1:0-12606 GCA_006410615.1 Neotragus moschatus
CAGGGTCACTGGCGACCGCAGGCCGGGGCTGCTTAGCGTGCAGGTGACGTTGGAGCCCGAGGCCCACAGGGACCTGGGCAGCGCCAGGCGGCTGCTCTGGCTCCAGGAGCCGTTCATGTGCCAGGTGGGGCTCTCCTCCACGGCCCCGCCGCGGCGCTGCCCGTTCACCTCCCAGGAGAAGCGGGCATCCGGCAGGGCCTCTCCCGTGGCCAGGCAGGTGAACTCTGCCTTGTCCAGGAGCCAGAGGCCCTGCGGGGGTGGGGGCAGCAGGCGGACGCTGGGGGCCTGGGTGTGGTTCTGACGCTCTGCGGGGAGGGGAGCAGAGGCCTGGTGTGGTGGGGGCGGTGGGGTTGAGGGCTGGCCAGCGGCCCCGGTCCAGCCCCAGGCTGCCCTCTCCCCAGAGGCCCCTGGACTCTGTCGCTTCCAGCAGTGCAGAGGGCAGGGGTCCGCCCACCACTGGGCTGGGGTCTCTGGCGCAAGCAGGCTGTTTCCGGTGCCCCCGAAAGCACTCTGCCCTTCACCCCCTCTGTCCCAAGGGACTGACCTCTACAGGGGTCCTTTGGACACGCTAGTGTCCGGGCTTCTGTCTGGCTGTGGCTGGTGGCTGGCACTGTGGAGAGTTGGGGGAGTCAGGGTCTCCTCTGGCACCATAAACGGCTGGGGCTGAGGCCTCCCCACATCCTCAGCCCCGAGGGTGGCCATCGCTGGGGGGTCACCTCTGCCAGCATCTGCGGCTCTGCTCTGGTCCCGGTGGGACCCTGGCTGCCCGCTTGCTGGTTGCGAGTATCTACGCTAAGTGCCTGCGGGCCGCCCTCAGGACCACTGGCAGGATGGCTTATGGGGAGAAGGACTCGTGAGCGCCTGGCCATGGGGCTCTGACAGCCAGGGCTCAGCCAGCTCTTTCTATACAGGCCCAGAGAGCAGATATTTGGAGCTCTGCTGCCCCCACACAGGGCTTCTATCCGTCCCTCCTCCCGGTTCATCCCTCTAAGCTGGACAGGCAGCCCGGCTGCAGGGCTGGACAGGCAGCCCGGGCACAGGGCTGGACAGGCTGCCCCGGCCACAGGGATCTGGCTTCACGTCGCATCTGGCCTTCAGGCTGTCTGGGTCAGGGGCCACGCCCTGAGGGGAGGGCTGGGCTCATGCTGTCAGCAGGCCCTGGGCCCCAGGAGGGTCACTCCCCATGGGAGGACAGTCCAGCCCTGGAGCAGGAGGGGGCACCTGTGCTCATGGAGTTCGGCCCCCTTCCTCAAGGCTGCTGGGTGGGCGGCGTGGCTGCCGCAGTCTGGTCAGGGCTGACCGCTGACGCTCGGGGAGGGCTGGGCTGTGCACAGCGTCCCTGACCCTGAGGTGACCCTCTAATCTGCAGGGCCCACCTCTCTCCTGACTCTCCCCGCCCTGTGTGCCTGACCCGGTCACCCCACACCCAGGGGTCGTGCACATCGGTGGCAGATTCTGCCCGGGACTGTGGGCATCATGGTCCACAGGTTGGGTTGGGGGCCACCCAGGGAGACATCACAGCCATGATCCCCTCTTGGAGGGTGGCCAGCAGCCCAGGGGCCGTGAGGGAACTGCCCAGCTCCCTCCAGCAGCTCCTGCTCTGGGCCAGGGGTGCGTCCAGGGTGAAGGGTGACTCGGCCCCAGCTGGGCGCCTGGCACTCCGAGAAGCTGGAGCCAGGTGCAGGTGGGGGGAGGGCAGCCCGGCAGGCGGCACTGTTTCTGTGAGGGTCTCAGCTTCACACTCAGTTCCACACATGGGCTGGACCAGGGGAGTCCAGACTGGCCTGTGGGCCTCCCTCTCACTGTGCGCCTCCCAGTGTGATCTGAGCACCTCACCCGTTCACGAGGGGCTGAGGGCCACACAGAGGCCTGAGGTGGCATCTGCCAGTGCCTAGCCCGGGCCTGGCCCACAGTCGGTGCCCCTGAGTTCACTGCCCCACCTTCCTGGCTCAAGGCGTGACCTAAGGACTTGACAGAGAGGTCGTGGAGGGCTGCCTGAAGGTGGCACTGGAGGGAGGGGCAGAGGTGTGCTTGGATGTGCGCAGCTGCACGTGGATGGGGCTGCTCACCTGGGCTGGTTGGAGTGGTGACGGCCTTGTTGGGGCCCTCCGACCCGGCTTTCAGAGAAGGCGTCACCGTGGTCGAGGTCAGAGTTGATGCCGAATCTAGAGGAGCAGGGAGCAGGTGAGGGTCAGATGCGCTGTGCCCTGGGGGAGGGGCTGCAAGGTTGTCAGGAGGGGCGGGGGTGGGCGCCCCGGTCCCGCCTGACCCCGGCCATGGGCGCTGTACCCTGGGGCAGGGGCTGCAGGGTGGACAGGAGGGGCGGGGGTGGGCACCCTGGGTCCTGCCCGACCCCAGGCATGGGCGCTGTGCCCTGGGGAGGGGCTGCAAGTGGGCAGGAAGGGTGGGGGTGGGCGCCCCAGTCCCGCCCAACCCCGGCCATGGGCGGAGCCCAGCTCACCTCTGAGGACCGTCACGGTCCCGACGGTCTTTCCTCCCTTGGGGTGCTGGACTTCACACACCAGGTGGCCATCTGGCCCTTGAAAGGCGCTTGAGGAGGGCGGGACCACCTGAGAGGAGGCCGACCACAAGCCGTCCCTCAGGACTTCGGGGAAGGTCCAGAATTTCTCGCTGCTGACTGTGCTGTTGTTGAACTTCCAGGAGAAGCCGACAGAATTGGGCACGAAGTCCCGGGCCAGGCAGCCCTGGGCCACCGTGTTCTCATCAGACGGGGAGCTCACACAGGACACCAGGGGGAAGACTTTCGGGTGAGATTCGCTTGCTGGGGACCCAAGAGAGGACACAAGAGAAGAGGGGGGTGAGAGGCATCTTGCTGGTCGGGGGTGTGGGCAGCTCCACCTTCTCTCTGAGACAGTGGAGCAGAGGGCGCACTCAGCCCTGCCAGCGCACCCTCACTGCCGGCGGCTCAGCCACTTGGGGCCAGGCCCGGGGGTCTGTGGCCATTGGTGAGACCAGCGCACACTCAGCCGTGTCAGTCCTCAGCACAACTAGGTCACTGAGGTCAGCCCAGTGTTGGCCAGGACAGTCCAGCACAGCCCTCTCAGTCCGGCTAGACCCACCATAGTCAGCAGAGGTTAAGCAGGCCCAAAGCATCTCATCAGCTTGCCCAAGTCAAGCCCAGGCAGTGCATTTCTGCTGGACCTGTCTCAGCCCACCATGGATAATCGAACTCAGCCAAACACAGCCCACCTCAAACCAGCTCAGCCCAGCTCAGCCCAGCCCGGCTCAACCCGGCTCAGCCCAATTCAACTCAGCCCCGATTAACCCAACTTAGCTCAGCTTAACCCAGCTCAGCCCAACTCAGCTCAGCTCGGCCCAGCTCACCTGGTTGGCTCAGCCCAGCTCAAGCCTGCTGTGGGAGGCTCAGGGCTGCCCTCACAGACCTGAAAGCCCAGTGGTTCTGACGCAAAAGGGTAGCATCCCGGACCCGTGGCCTCAACTAAAGCCCCTGGTCTGCGGACGCTGCCCAGCTAGGCTCGGCCCTCCCAGCCTCTTCCCGCTTCTCCTCCTGGGAGCCCTCTTGCCCCTTCCCCTGGGTGCCCGATACCTCAGTCTCCACACCAGGCCCAGCCGGCCCTTCTCCCAGCCATCAGTCATGGCCACCCTCCACTCTGGGTGAAAAGCTTGCTGGCAATTTTAGCTTCCCTGGTGCATCTCACAGGCCGAGCCACGCTTGCCACCCTCAAACAGAGGACCTGTCTCTGCTGAGCGGGCAGCACTGCTTCTCTGGGAGACGAGAGCCTAGGCACACGTCCCTGGGGCCTGGCTGCCTGGGCACGTGCTGTGGGCCCGAGTTCCTGCCCTGAGTCTAGAAGAGTCCTGGTGACTAACTGCTCTCTGGCAAGTGTCCTCACTAAAAACCAGGGGAAACGCATCTTATCTGAACCTGCTCCCAGTTCTTCTTTATCGCAAAGTTCTGCTGAGGGAGAGGATGCTCTCTAGCACACGCGACCGTCTGACCCCACAGCTGCGCTGAGTGCCGCAGTGTGGGCGGGGGAAGGGGCCCCTGCGGGCGTGAAGCGCCTGAGCCATGGCTTGGCAGGGAAGCGGTCTCCTAGAAACAGTCTTAAGGGAAGTCGAGCTCAGCGGGCTGCGCAGTGGCCGCCTGAGCAGTCCAGACAAACAGGCCTCGCGCCTCACAGAGCAGGGCTGGAGACTCATCCCCCGTGATGTGAAGCGAGCACTCTCACACAGAAGGCCCCTGACTCACGACTCAGCGCCTCACTCTCCGACTTTATGGTCTGTGAAAGCAGCCCACGCTCTGGAGAAACTGCACTTCGAACCTCGAGCTTTGATCTTTCCCACCTGGCGACGTGCAGTCTGGCCTCTGCTGTGGGGGCTGGGCAGAGCAGGGCTGCAGCTGAGGCCTCCAGGGCTCAGGAGGGTGAGCAGCTCACACCCACAGCCCCCCTGGACCCTGACCACCGCTCTGTTCTTTTTTTTTTTTGCATTCAGTATTCAGTAAAGTACACCAGACGATCAGCACTTTCCATTAATAACACAGGCTTGAGAACTTCCAGATGTACAAGCTGGATTTAGAAAAGGCAGAGGAACCAGAGATCAAATTGCCAACATCCGCTGGATCATAGGAAAAAAAAGAAAAGCAAAAGAACTCCAGAAAAACATCAACTTCTGCTTCACTAACTATGTAAAAACCACTGTGTGAATCACAACAAACTGTGGAAACCTCTTAAAGAGATGGGAATGACAGACCACCTTCCCGGCCTCCTGAGAAACCTGTGAGCGGGTCAGAAAGCAACTGTTAGAACTGGCCATGGAACAATGAATGAACCGGTTCAAAACCAGGAAAGGAGCATGTCAAGGCTGCGTACTGTCGCCTGCTCACCCACCTTCTATGTAGAAACATCACGAGAAATTCCCAGCTGGGTGAATCACAAACTGGAATCTAGATTGCCAGGAGAAATATTGACAACTCAGATATGCAGACAATACCACTCTAGTGGCAGAATGCAAAGAGGAACTAAAGAGCCTCTGGATGAAGGTGAAAGGAGAGAGAGAAAAAGCTGGCTGAAAACTCACGAGTCAGAAATCTAAGACCATGGCATCCGGTCCCATCACTTCAGGGTAAATAGATGGGGAAAAAATGGAAACAGTGTCAGACTCTATTTTCTTGTTGTCCAAAATCACTGCGGACTGTGACTGCAGCCATGAAATTAAAAGACGCCTGCTCCTTGGAAGGAAAGCTGTGACCAACCTAGACAGCATATTAAAAAGCAGAAACATTATTTTGATGACAAATTCTATCTAGTCAAAGCTATGGTTTTTCCAGTAGCCATGTATGGTTGTGACAGTTGGACCATAAAGAAGGCTGAGTGCTGAAGAATCAATGCTTTTGAACTGTGGTATTGGAGAAGACTCTTGAGAGTCCCTTGGACTGCAAGGAGATCCAACCAGTCAATACCTAAAGGAAATCAGTCCTGAATATTCATTGGAAGGACTGATGCTGAAGCTCCAGTATTTGGTCGCCTGATGTGAAGAGCTGACTCATTTGAAAGAACCTGATGCTGAGAAAGATTGAGGTCAAGGGGCAAAGGGGACGACAGAGGATGAGATGGTTGGATGGCATCATCGGCTCAGTGGACATACATTTGAGCACGCTCTGGGAGTTGGTGATGGACAGGAAAACCTGGTGTGCTGTAGTCCATGGGGTCGCAAAACTCTGGACATGACTGAGCAATGGAGCAACAACAAGGCTTGAGTTAGATGATTTTACCCAAGTGTCAGTTAGTGTGAGTGTTCCGGTCTTTTAAGGCGGGTAAAGATGAGCTCTGGTGTGTGGCCTGTGAAGCACATTAAATGGAATTTAAACTACTTTCAGCTTCTGTTGGGCTTATCAAGAAGTAACCAGACGTTAAGTTGGGGGGGTGGGTCTGTGCAGGCATCCTGGGGCAGTGAGTCTGGCTGCACCGGCTCCTGCCTCTCACAGCTCGGCACCTGGTCCCTGGCATGTCCTGTGGGCTCTCTGACCTGGGCGGATTCCTCTGAATCCCTTCGCTGTGCTAACTCGTGACCTGCCCCCTGGCCTGGCGGCAGAAGCCAGGCCCGCACGTCCTCAGCTGCGGGCAGTCCCAGGAGAGCCCCCAGCCTCGGTGAGCCTGGGGACTCAGAGCAGAGACTGTCCCTCCAGACGGCCCGGGCCCTGCTGACTCCCACCCCACTGGGTGCCCTCTCAGTCCCCAGCTAGCAGTGTGACCAGAGTAACTCATGACGAATGCCCACATCTCACCCCAAGTCTGTCCTGAGATGGGTACCTGAAAGGCGGCCCTGCACATTCTGCAGTGAAGGGGCCGCACTGAGAAAGCTGGTTCATCGCCAGGAGGGAGCCGGCCAGCTATGACTGTGAGCACGCCCACAGTGCATGCGGCGTGTGCAGGAGGGAGCCGGCCAGCTACAGCTGTGAGGACGCCCACAGTGCACGCGGCGTGTGCAGGAGGGAGCTGGCCAGCTACGGCTGTGAGCACGCCCACAGTGCATACGGCGTGTGCAGGAGGGAGCCGGCCAGCTACGACTGTGAGCACGCCCACAGTGCATGCGGCGTGTGCAGGAGGGAGCCGGCCAGCTACGGCTGTGAGCACGCCCACAGTGCACGCAGCGTGTGCAGGGCCTCAGCACAACTGCCTTGAAGGAGTGACTCATTGAGGAGTGTACGAACGCACTGATACAATGTGCCTAAGACAGATGAATTTCTCAAACATCGACTTTGAAAATGAATGTGAGTGAGCAGATGATAGGCTCTGAGTGAAATACATTCCAACAGGTGCTGAGAACTGCCAGGAGCAGGGAGCGCACTCCCTGCGGAGCCCCAGAAAGAGCCAGCCCTGTGGCCCCTCGGCCTCGGGCCCCTCCATCGTGCTGGGAGAGGGCCAGCTCCTGTTCTTTGCACCTGGCCTGTGCTCCTTTGTGGTCACGGCCCTCAGACAAACCTACAGGTCCCGGCCTGAGCCCCTCGGCCTGTGTGAGAGCCTCCCCCCTCTGCCCCATGGAGGAGCCCTGCGGGCCATGGAGCCCCTCCCCCAACGATCCCCCGCCGGATGGGTTGGGCCGCAAAGGACACCATTTACCCAGAAATGCCTCCCAGGTGCCTACTGCTGGGAGGCGGCCTTCTCTGGGGACCAGGTCCTACTGCTACTCCCTTGGACAGTCACTGTCAGGCCCCTGGTAGCCCTGCGAGAGGCATCCTGGGAAGCCCCAGTCCCCCTCTAGCCCCTGAAGTTGCCTCCCTGGAGAGCCAGGTGGCCCTCACCTGGCTCCCGCCTCTGCCCCAGGGGTCTCGTCTCCCGTCCCACTGCCCACCCTGCCCTGGCCATTGCTGTAGCAGCTAGCCTGGCCCTCCCCAGGGCCTGAGCGTGCCGTTGCCCCGTCAGCCCCTACCCGGACCCCTGCCGCTTATCTCCGAGGGCTAATTCCTTGTTCCCCTGCCCCGCCGCCAGCTGCCCCCTCTTTCCAGGCCTTTGCTCTGTGCCTCTCCAGTCCTGCACCCTTCCTTTTGTCCCCCAGTCACTGTCTTCTGGCTGGCAGGCGAAGCCTCGTGTTCCTGTAGGGTGCAGTGTGGCTACACACACACCGGCCCTCCTCCCGAGTCCCTCCTGCACACACCACGTGCACCCGAGGGTGGACAAGCCCTCCCGTGGTTGGGATTCCAGGAATGGTGGCAGAGAGGGACAGGGCGTCCTTGGGGCTTGTGGCAGGGTCCTCACAGATGCACGCAGTGGCCCCAGCTCAGGCCACCTTGGGAAACCAGTCCTGGGATCTTCTGAACTCGGCCATCTTCCTCTATCTGGACCAGCCCCAAGACACCGCCCCTGGTAGCGCCACTGAAGGAGACACACATCCCTTTCCCGTCAGTAATGGGCTCAGCGCCCAGGATGTGTAGCACATAGGAGCATGGCTCGGGGGAAAGAAAACCTTCACGAGGAAGCAGTTTCTCAAGATAAAGTATCCTCGTTTATTTCAAGGCCACAAATGTGACATTGCAAAGCAGGGCCAGTGGGGCCTATAACTGCGGGCTCCATGCTTGGCCGTGGCACTCAGCCGCTCCGAGAAAAGCCAGTTTCTTACAGCTGGAAGCTGGAGAGGATGCGGGGAAGATTCAGTACAAGCAAACAAGCCACAGAGGCCAGGGGCCCGGCCCCAAGGCAGCCCCTCTTGCTCCGTCCCTGGTGCCCCATGTTTGTGGCCGGCCGTCACTTCACCTGTGGACAGCAGAGACAGCGTGAGTGGGTACAGGGGCGCTGGGGGTCTGTGGCCTCACCCCCTGCCCGGGGCCAGGTGGCCTACCTTGAACAGGGTGACTGTGGTGCTGTAGAAGAGGCTCAGGAGGAAGAGCACGATGAAGGTGGAGGCCATGGTGTTGAGGTTCTCGAAGCCTTCCTCCTCGGCGCTCACTTCGCCCTCTGCGGGAGACAGGCCACAGGGTCAGCACGGCTGAGCTGCCCGCGGAGCCTGCCCTGCCCCCCCTCGGCCACGCTGACTGGCCAGAAGGGCTGGGGGACTGCAGAAGCGAGCGGGCAGGCGAGCGGGCGTGTGCCTGCCTCCCCGGCACCCCCGGGGCAGCCGGGAGCTCCGGGCCTCGTCAGGCAGCATCTTGGCCTGGCGTGGTAGGCCCCTGCCCGCCTGATTCCACAGCCAGCAGGGGCAGAGCATGGCTGAGGCTGAGCCGAGCAGTGACCCCGAGCTCCTGGCCCGAGGAGCGCCGGGTTGGCAGAGAGCGAGCCAGAGCGCACACGCACACACAAGGGTGGGGTCTCGCTGAGCTGGAGGCGGGGGTGGGCCCAGTGTCCTGACTCCTCTGGAGGACGCAGGGCCACGGGGGGCTGACAGTGGTGGCAGGGCGTCCTGTCTCTGGTGGTTTGGGGTGGGCTCCGCAGCCAGTGAGGACAAGTCCTGGGGGCAGATGGCTGCCTGTGCCAAGGGGCCCATCCCTCTAGCCTCCATCTCTCTCTGTCTTGGAGCCATGGCATGTGCGAGAGAGGCCGTGTGGGACCCTGGCTGGAGCCTGGACCGCAGGACTCACAGCTGTGGGATCAGGCAGAGTGACGCTGGGACAGAGGCTCAGGACAGTCACCTAGGTCTGCAGCCGCTACACGGATGGGCCCTTGGTCCCTAAAGAGCCAGGAGTGTAGGGGAGGTCGGGAGTCAGCCTGAAGGGGCATTGGTGTGGTCGGCAGAGGAGACCCACTCGCCCGTCGGCTCGGCGCCCATGACTCCAGGTTCACGTGTGGCCCTGCAGCTGCCTACTCCAAGGGGGGCCTCCCAGGCACGGCCCGCTCTGTCAGGACGCGCCTGACTCTGTCTCTTCACAGGGAAAGGGGAGAGCTGGGGCCCTGCCACCTTCACAAGGGCCTGGACTGGGAGAAGCATCCCTCCTGGACATGGGCCGTGAGTTTCCTGAGGAGCTGCCTCCGGCCAGGCCCAGAGTGGCCCTCTGCGCACCCTGCTCTGGGGCTGGGGCTGGCGGCTGTGGAGGAGTCCAGGCTGGGTTGGCCCCCAGATGTACCTCCAAGCTGAGACAGAGGGGCAAGCAGAGGGACCCTGCCAGGCGGCTCTGAGTGGCCACGGGTGTGCGAGGGCTGGGCCCGAGTGTGCGAGCCTGGGTGTGCGCAGTGTATGCATGTGCACGTGAGCACGCGCACATCTGTGCATGTATGTCTCATGTCCGGGGCTTGTCCTCACACGTGTGTGAGTGAGCGCCCCGTGCATGTGCCTGTGAGTGGCTGTGACTGTGTGCGCTCGGTGTGAGTGTGCACGTGTCCACATGTCCGTGTGTCCATGTCTGTGTGTGTGCCTGCTCACCCAGGCCATCACAAACACGTCTGTGTCACACGTGTCCATGTCTCTGTCCATGTGCGTGCACATGTGTCTCTCTGCACGCATGTCTGTGACCGTGTGCAGGTGTGTGTGTTGCACACCCGTGTGCCCCCAGTGTGGCTGTGGAAGCGACCAGAGGCACAGCAAGCATGGGCTCGGCCTGCTGTGAGCGTCCCGCAAGGAGCGCCAGGGCCCCTGGGTGTGGGTTGGAAGCGAGTGGGGAGGCGGGGTGCGAAGGATGGAGGGTGGTCTGCAAGGTGAGGGCAGACAGCCACGGACTTAGCAGGGAGAGCTTTGCTCACTCACAGCCAGCATCTTTTGAATGGATCTTTTTATTTCTAGTTTTTATCAAAGGCAACATCTCGCGCGTCGGCATGGTTAGACTCACGCACACACACGGGGATGGCCCCCCAGGGGCTCTGACCAGGCATCAGTAGCAGGTGCTGGCCGTGTCAGACATGACCAGGGACACGTTGTACAGGGTGGGTTTACCAGTGGACTTGTCCACGGTCCGCTCGGTGACCATGTGGGGCAGGGCCTCGTGGCCCACGACGCAGGTGTAGGTCTCCCCTTTGCTCCAGTCCTCCTCGGCCACCGTCAGGACGCTGTGCACGAAGAACGCGCCGGGGTCCTGGGGCTCGGGCGCTGGGCTGCTTGTCACATACTTGCTCTTGGCCACTGGCTCCCCCTTCTGCAGCCACTGCACGAACACGTCCGCGGGCGCGAAGCCCTTCACCAGGCAGGTGACGGAGGCTGACTCCCGCAGGCTCAGCTGTTCCCGCGTCGGAGGCAGCACATACACGGACGGCGGTTTCATGGCGACGTCTGCGGGGGGGAGGGTTGCAGTGTGAGGTTGGGAGCCTGAGTCCTCTCCTGGCCCTGCCTGCTGTCCTCAGACCCCGGAAGCCGTGGGAGAGTCTGGGGTGGGGGGCAGGGGCGGGGCAGGGCCTACCTTTGGGCTTGGAGATAGTGCTCTTTTCTGGGAAGGGCAGGTCCAAGTGGGCCACTGTGCACGTGAACTCCTCTCCGGACTCCCAGTCCTCCGAGCAGACCGAGGCCTCGCCCCTGGCGCTGAAGGTGTCGTTGAGGTGTCTCTCAACATTAGTGTGGGTCTCCAGGGCCTTGCCGTTCTGACGGGACCAGCTGATGTTCAGGCCATCATAGGAGGCCAGGTTTGTGACCAGACAGGAAAGCTTGGCTGACTTCGTGAGGAAGATGTCGGCAAAGGACGGGGGGATGGTGAAGACCCCGATGGGAGATGGTGGTGCTGGAGGGGGGAGAGAGTTGCTTGGAGTGAAATCAGGAGAAGGGAGAGGTCCGCCCAAAGAGCAGGGTCCCCTTGGCCGAGTGCCCTGAGAGCCCGGGGCCCTGCTGGAGAGGTGCCGGCTGCCAGCCACACTGCACAGCCCCTCCTGCCCTTGGCCGCTCTGAGAAGCCGAGGCTCAGGGAGCAGCTGGCAGGTCCAGGTGGCGTCTGCGGACCTGAGGTCCCCCACCAGGGCCGCACTCACTAGCATCACATGGAGAGGACGCGTTCTTCTGGAAGGTTTCCTTGTTGTGCTCCACCTGGCAGGTGTACACGTTCTGGCTGAGCCATTCCCGCTCCGTGATGGTCAGCTTGCTGTAGGCCCTGTATGTTATGGGTGAGGACTGCACAGTCTCCACCTGGCCTTCAGAAATGCCAGACACTATCCGCTTTCCATCACAAAACCAGGACAAGGAGATCTGTTTGGGGCTGAAGTCAGTGGCCTGGCAGATGAGGCTGGACTTGCTATTGCCGTTACCAGAGAGGCTGTTGCGAGGCGGGACAAAGACACTCACGACGGGGGACAACACTTCCGCCTCTGCAGAGAAGGACAAGGGGTCAGCGGGGCCTGGGCCCTTCCCCCGCACCCAACCACGGGCCTGCCCGACTCACTTGGAGCGACCACCGTCACGGTCCCGACGGTCTTTCCTCCCTTGGGGTGCTGGACTTCACACACCAGGTGGCCATCTGGCCCTTGAAAGGCGCTTGAGGAGGGCGGGACCACCTGAGAGGAGGCCGACCACAAGCCGTCCCTCAGGACTTCGGGGAAGGTCCAGAATTTCTCGCTGCTGACTGTGCTGTTGTTGAACTTCCAGGAGAAGCCGACAGAATTGGGCACGAAGTCCCGGGCCAGGCAGCCCAGGGCCACAGTGTTCTCATCAGACAGGGAGCTCACACAGGACACCAGGGGGAAGACTTTCGGGTGAGATTCGCTTGCTGGGGACCCGAGAGAGGACACAAGAGAAGAGGGGGGTGAGAGGCGTCTTGCTGGTCGGGGGTGTGGGCAGCTCCACTCCTCTCTGGGATGGTGGAGTGAAGGGCACACTCAGCCCTGCCAGCCCACTCTCACTGCCCATGGCTCAGCCACTTGGGGCCTAGCCCAGGGTCTGGGGTCATCAGTAAGACTGATACACTCAGGCCCCCAGTCTTCAGCACAACCAAATCACTGAGGTCATCCCACTGTTGACCAGGACAGTCCAGTGGGGTCAGCTCAGTCCATCTAGACCCACCAGCCTCAGTGGAAGTTAAATGGACCCAAAGCATCTCAACAATTTGCCCAAATCAAGCCAGCTCAGTGGGTTCACTTCTGCTGGCCCAGTCTCAGCCACCATGGTTAATCTAGCATACCCCAGTTAAGCCGAGGCTAGCCCAGACCAGCTCAGCACAGCTCAGCTCAGTTCAGCCCAGTTCAATCCAGATCAGCCCAATCCAGGCCAGCTCAACCCAGCTCAG
>SJYA01010951.1:0-12885 GCA_006410615.1 Neotragus moschatus
GGGGGGCGCAGCCAGCCGGTCTAGGGCCCAGGCCTTTGCAGGCTTCACTGCAGAATTTGGCATTCTTGCCGAGAGCCAAGAGACTCCTTGAGATGTGGGGAAGGGATGCAAAAAGGGTTAGGAAGAAGATGCCCAAGAAAAGCCGTCTGTTGAGGAAACGTGCCGGCAGAAGTTGGAGGAGACTTTTCCGCCATATTCAGGTTATTACTGCATTTCAGTTCCTTCAGAGTTACATCCACACTTTCGGTCGGGCTCAGACTTGTCGTTTACTAACTGTATTTATGGGATAGCTTGTGTTTCAAGAACCAAAGGAGCTGAATTTTTACAACCCAGTGGTATGGAAATGTAAAGTAATGGTTGTGGATAGTTTGTTTGTGGAGGGTGTTCTCAGAGGAGCTGTTGGAGTTAAATACACTGCTTAACTGAAGTCTGCTTCTGTGGAATAAGTCTGCCCAGGGGTTTGTTTTTTTTAAAGACTCTTGAGAGTCCCTTGGACTGCAAGGAGATCCAACCAGTCCATTCTGAAGGAGATCGGCCCTGGGATTTCTTTGGAAGGACTGATGCTAAAGCTGAAGCTCCAGTACTTTGGCCACCTCATGCGAAGAGTTGACTCATTGGAAAAGACTCTGATGCTGGGAGGGATTGGGGGCAGGAGGAGAAAGGCACGATGGAGGATGAGATGGCTGGATGGCATCACTGACTTCATGGCCGTGAGTTTGAGTGAACTCCGGGAGTTGGTGATGGACAGGGAGGCCTGGCGTGCTGTGATTCATGGGGTTGCAAAGAGTCGGACACGACTGAGCGACTGAACGGAACTGACAGAAAGACATGTAGATATCGTACGTCCCCGCAGTGCCAATGGAGTTCTGGATTTGGAGTCTCTGTAATGCTCACCATCTAGTCCTGGCCTGAGTGAGGGAGAGGACTACTAATACGTTCCTGTTTCATTGTGTGCGGCTTATAGAGTTTTAGGTGGATGCTCCCAGAGAAAGTAACTTTTAAAGTTTTTGTTTGCTTTCTCATAGTCTACTAGGAAATATTTAAATAGATGTGTGGGTTTCTGTGACAGCATTTAACGGACTTTAAGAGTAGATTGGAGTTCAGCCCAGTTACACTGGGCTGCCCCTGGTCTCTGTGCATTTCAGTCTCTGGAATGGTGCGCGCCCACGCGGGACTCGGGGGCAGGGGCCAATGGTAGCGTTGATCCTGTGTGTCTGCTCTGAGCCGAGCAGGGGCAGGGCTGTCCTGCGGTAAGTGGTGCGCCAGCGTCAGGTCGTAGCTTCTGTATGGCCACTTTTCAGGTCACATTGAATCTGGTGACAGCGAGGTCAGGTTGGGGCCGCAGCCGCGAAAGGACCAAAGGTGGCTTTGCTCTGTTACCGTCCACAGACTGCCTCCAGGCGGCTGCAGTCTCAGAGTTTCTGCGCTGTAGCCCCAAGGGTCCAAAACCAGAGGACCGGGAGGTACCCATGGACCCACTGCTGCTGCTGCTGCTAAGTCGCTTCAGTTGTTGTCCGACTCTGTGCGACCCCATAGACGGCAGCTCGCCAGGCTCCGCCGCCCCTGGGATTCTCCAGGCAAGAACACTGGAGTGGGCTGCCATTGCCTTCTCCAGTGCAGGAAAGTGAAAAGTGAAAGTGAAGTCGCTCAGTCGTGTCTGACTGTTTGCGACCCCATAGACGACAGCCCACCAGGCTCCTCTGTCCATGGGATTTTCCAGGCAAGAGTAGGACCCATTGCTAGGAAGTTGCTAAGCACTTAGTACATGTCTCGGGCATCCAGTTGTAGAAAGGAAGATGGTTGTCTTCTTGGCACTTGTACCACATCTACTTAAATCTGATGGTGATTTTCCCTCACAGTTATCTTCCAGAAAAGAGGGATTCATATTGTATTTGAGTCTCTTATAAAGCAAGATTCTCTTCTCTGGCCTAGAAGGTGTTGCTTAGAGGAAACAGGTTTGCTTAAAGCAAGGTCTTCTAGTGCGGCCTTTAGATGCTTCCTGGTGAGGTCATCTGTCAGAAAAGAAAAGAGGCAAGGGGATTTAACACTGATTTTATGGAGAAACTGCTTTGAGGATGAACGCAGAAGTGTTGGGTGTTCTGACAGCACTCTGAGAAGCACTACAGCAAGGAGCTCCATGGCAGAGATCAGGAGTTCACACTCACCAGGAGAAGGGGGAGCAGACCACGTGCTCTAACGCTGCAAGAGTGCACCTGGGTCTGAGATCCAGGTTTCAGTGTCAGAAGTATGGCCCTGTGAACAGCTGACAGTTAAAGATGGTGATCAGCCATAGGACTCAAAAAGATTTAGTGATGGGGAAGAGACTGATGCTGTCAAGAAATGGGACAAGTAAAAGCAATCATTTTGAGTTAGCATATTGTTTTAAATGATAGATGATTTTAAAATATGTCATTAAATTCTTACAGTGAATATTGTAAGTGTCCATTTGAGCATGTCACATTTAGAAGTTTTGGGTGGCCACAAGCTTTTTTTTTTTTTAATCTTCTCACTGGTGAGAATGCAGAATGGATTTCATTCTGAGGCTGGTTTGTATTTGGAGAGAGTGGGTTACATTAGGTGGAGAATACCTGACCCTAAAGGGACCATGGCAGCGAAAAGGGTGGAGCTGCTGAGGAGGAGCGAGCGGGCTCTCCGGACCAGAGAGAGAAGAGCGGGAACACCGGCTAGCTTGGGAGCCCGGGCTGACTTCCTGGAGGAACTGACACGAAGCCGAACAAGCAGTGATCGGCTGGGTGGGCTTAGGAAGGATCAGAGGAAGGCATGCTCACTCCCAGGGCCTGGCCAAGATAGGGCGCTTGCAGGAACCTGGAAATGTGTCCAGTAGGGCCCAGCAGTGGGGGCGGCCCAGGAAGCAAGATAGGTGGATAGAGGTCAGCTGGGGCCAAGTTGAAAGGCAGCGGGCGCTGCGCCTTGCTGAGAACGTTCCCGGGACACTCGGGAGGTTCCGCAGCCACGGTGGGCTGGTCAGGTGTGTCTTCGCTGCGGTATGAACAAGGGTGGGATCGGAGTGCCCCGCTACTGTAGGAGATGGCTGGCTGAGGAGCTGGGCTGGGCCCCCTCCGCCCCCGCGCTTAGCACGCTTCTTACCGCCCCCTTGTTGCAGGTGCGGACACTGCCAGCGGCTGCAGCCAACCTGGAATGACCTGGGAGACAAGTACAACAGCATGGAGGACGCCAAGGTGTACGTGGCCAAGGTGGACTGCACGGCCGACTCGGAGGTGTGCTCCGCCCAGGGCGTGCGCGGGTACCCCACGTGAGTGACCGGCGCGGGTGCGCGTGGGGCCCCACGTGAGTGACGGGTGCGTGCGGGGGCCCCATGTGAGTGATGGGGACGGGTGTGCGCGGGGACCCCACATGAGTGAGGGGCGCGCGCCCTGCGCCCTCCAGGTCTTGGTTTTTCGCCAACCGCCTCGGGCCAAACGAAGCGCAAGTTACGTTTTTGGCAGCTTCTTTGTAGTTCTGAGAAGTGAGCATTGCCAGCTTGGAGCCGGCAGTCCCTGTTGTTAGGGAGGGTTTATATGTGCGCTGTGTGCTAGATGCTTTTTTGTACTTTGTTTGGAAAAAGGCTTCAATTAACTGAGTTTTCCTTTTTATATAGTTAAGAACGTGTCTGCCAGACAAAAATGGCATTGTTCTCCATGAGATCTTGTCACATCTGATGTTCCAATGAACACCAACTGTCAGGAATTTTTGGCCACTCTTAATTTTTTTTCTTTTCTGTAAGATTTGTTTGTTTTCGGCTACGCTGGGTCTCTGTGGCTGTGCACAGGCTTTTCTCCAGTTGCGATGAGCAGGGGGGCTACTCTCTGCTTGTGGGCCCAGGCCTCTCGCTGTGGTGGCTTCTCTTTCTGCAGAGCGCAGGCTCTCCACGTACGGGCTTCACTAGTCGCAGCTCTGGAGTCCAGGCTCAGTAGTTGTGTCACACCAGCTTACCTGTGCCAAGGCATGTAGGATCCTCCTGGACCAGGAATCGAACTGGTATCTCTTGCGTTATTGCAAGGCAGAGTCTTTACCCCTAGACCATCAGGGAAGCCCTGCCACGCTGTTAATTCTTCAGTCTCTTTTCTAGAGTTATTCCCCACGTGACCAGCACAAGGGCCGTTTTTGTTGGAAAGAAAGTGCCGTCATTCTGACAAGTGAGACTCTATTTCCTTGGCAGTTAAAATAGATTTAGGAACAGAAGTTGAAACTGGCTAAATGAACAGAAGAGGGGCTTGATGGAGCTGGCTTGGTCTGCAGGCTGTGGAGCGCCGAGGCGCCGCTCCCCAGGTCTGGAGGCCTATCTCTCTGCGCCCCGCTCAAGGTGACTCGACTTGCCAGTTCTGCATTGCTCTCTTGCCATAGTGGGCTTCGGCCTGCCACTGATTGGCCCACCTTGGATGGAGTATTCATTCCAGAAACAGACCTCGTGGCCGGAGAGGCGGGATCTTGTTGGAAGACAGCAGCCCCTTCCGGACTCCACATTTGATGCTGGGGTGAAGGGCCTGTCTTCCAAAAGGGGAAGATGCTGTTTCCAAAAGGCTGGAGGAGGGGTCGGGCACTGCAGGTCCCAACATGTTTGTTCAAACTGATGAATGAAGTCGATCCTATATGAAACCCAAGCTGATCTTCAAACCCGAGAGGCCGCATGGAAAGTGGCCGGGCTCTCTGAGCTGGAACCTGGACCCCGCGGCTTGGACCCTTCCTCCGCCGTTCACTTCCTGCAGCTCAGGCCGCGGTTCTCAGCCTCGAGTGTGAAGTCGAATGCTGGTACCTCCAGCCCCACACTGGTGTGTGCAGCCACCAGTCTGCACACAATTAAATCCATTGGAATGTGTCCAATGCATGCTAAGGTTTCCCCCAATATTCGGAGATTTGGCATTTCCATAAAGGGCTCTGGGACTCTTGGTCTTTGGTGGCTGCTTGCTGATCTGGGCATGGTAACTCAAGTCTGTGTCAGATCAGAGCGCCAGAGACAGGATCTCCTGCTGTACGTACTTGCCTGTTGGTATCATTGTCCTGTGCTTCACTGCGTTGCCTTTGAAGTAAATTCCACTTTAGATGAAGAGCATCCCGGAGAAGCAACCAGTGCAGTGTGCCCTGTTGAGGGCTTGTGCCTTCGAGGGGCAGGAGCTGCAGATGGTTGGTGTCCATTCTTGAACGTCTGGCTGTGTGTGGCTGTGTGCACTGTAACCCAGTGACAGAGCTGAGCAGGTGTGGGTTGGGGGTGTCAGAGAGGGAGGGGGGAGGGGGGAGAGGGGCACCCAAACCTGCTCGTCTCAGCTCTCTGGGTGCACCCTCAGTGACTCCAGAGACGCTCTTCACAGATATCAAAAGATCCACGTTGGAGCAGGGATCCTGATTTGGTTTGTAGAAGATGTGATCTCTCCAAGAAAACCAGACCCTGCTTTAGAGCNGGGGGGGAGGGTCCCACCCAAACCTGCTCGTCTCAGCTCTCTGGGTGCACCCTCAGTGACTCCAGAGACGCTCTTCACAGATATCAAAAGATCCACGTTGGAGCAGGGATCCTGATTTGGTTTGTAGAAGATGTGATCTCTCCAAGAAAACCAGACCCTGCTTTAGAGCTGTTAAAGAGAATTACCAGCTCCCACTGCATGGTTTGGGAAGGAGCCTTGTGACCATCACAACCCACACCAGATTCTTTTCACAGAATGCAGGAGGTGGGGGTGTGCTGCACAAAATGTAGAGGCCTTAGGGCCGTCATAGGTTGACCTGTGTGGGCTTCTAGAGGCGTTTTGAGGCCTGGATCAGATGATGCTGTAACTGCTGGGCGGTGTCGGGGAGCGGGCGGTGGGGGGGCGGTGGTCAGCACATGAGTGTCTGTGTCATCCCTTCCTGGCACCTTTAATGGGAGGAAAGGATTGGAGAGGGAGGGAGTTTGGGTTCCCAGGTCCCTAGAGAAGGCTGCCTGTGCTCAGGAAGCTGTTTTGAGATCTTCCTGTTGAGCCATCAAAGCATCTTTATCACCTGAGAAAATGTTAGCAGGGGCAGAGCTGAAGGGGGTGTCTAGGGCTGCCAGGCAGAGTGCCCCCAAAAGAACGGAGAGGCAAACTCCCATGGTCCCAGGGGCCACAAGCCAGAAACCGCGGCTCTGAAGCCCCTGGAGAGCCTCCTTGCCTCTTCCTGGCTCCGGCAATCTCTGATGTTCCTTGACTTGGAGAAGCACCCCCTCGGTCCTCCTCCTCAACACAGCCTTCTCCTATGTGCCGTCTTCTCTGTCTAAGTTTCCCTTTTTATACAGTCACCAGTCATATTGGCTTAGAAAGAAAGTGAAATTTGCTTAGTTGTATTCGACTCTTGGCGACCTCATGGACTATACAGCCCATGGAATTCTCCAGGCCAGAAGACTGGAGTGGATACCCTTTCTCTTCTCCAGGGAATCTTCCCAACCCAGGGATCAAACCCAGGTCTCCTGCATTGCAGGCGGATTCTTTATCAGCTGAGCCACAGGGGAAGCCCAGGAATACTGAGTGGGTAGCCTGTCCCTTTTCCAAGGGATCTTCCTGA
This sequence comes from Neotragus moschatus, assembly GCA_006410615.1. Taxonomy (NCBI): domain Eukaryota; kingdom Metazoa; phylum Chordata; class Mammalia; order Artiodactyla; family Bovidae; genus Neotragus; species Neotragus moschatus. The sequence goes on from SJYA01010951.1 coordinate 6,529, forward strand.
CTCAGGAGTCGAACCGGGGGTCTCCTGCATTATAGGCAGATTCTTTACCAACTGAGCTGTCAGGGAAACACCATATTGGCTTAGGGCCCACCCTACTGACCGCATTTTAACTTGATTGCCTCCATGCAAATCCTGTTTCTAATTCAGGTCACAGTCTGTGGTAGCATGGGTCAGGACTTCGGCAGATCTTCTATTAGTTGTCCCACCAAACAAGAAAACCATAACACCACCCCATCTGTGGTGGTAGGAAGACTTCGTCTTGCTGTTTTCCAGAGAGCCCCGTCAGTGGGGATTGTCTCCCCTGCAGTCTTCTTGAGAGAGAGACAGTTCACCAGGAGATCAAGTGCCACGGTGGAGGTTCGGCAGCAGCAGAAAGGTTTGGGGCTGCCCTTGGCGCTTGAACCCGATGGCCTGCTCTCTACCACCGCCTGCCTCTCCATCCACGGTGAAAATGAAGTCAGATGCCCCGTCAGGGAAGCTTGTCTCTCCCAGGGTCTGTGAACTTCTCCAAAATCTCAGACTTGGGCAGCTTAGAAAGGTTTTTTATCAAACAGCAGAAAGAGATTTTTAAAAATCCGTTTCGCTTCAATCAGTGTATACCGGATGAGGAAAAATGAACAGATGAGGCTCTCCTGCATTTAGCCTTAGCAAAGAAACGAGAGGTGGGGTCAGCAACGCCTGGTTCCTTCTAACGCCCTGAGGAGCCACTCATTTCCATTCTGAAGCGCTCTGTTGGAGGGAGGCGCCTGGCCGAGAGGGAGGCGTGGAGGACGGGAAGACCCGGTCCTCCATGGGCACGGCGCACGTCTCCAGAGCATCTCAAGGGGGCGGGCGCGGGTGGTCACAGGCGTGATGGGAGGTCGAGTCGCTTGAAATGTTAAACTTCATGAAGGAAGGGACATACTAGCCAAGTTTAGTTAGATGGTGGGGTTTTGTCATGGTTATAAAAGTATAAGCTGCCAGGGGAGGGGAGAGAGACTCTTCACTGGAGTCACATCGAGGTGTCCCCTAGCCCATCACAGGATCTGAGCTTCTGGGTGAGGTTGGTAAGCCCATTCTCACTTGAATGCCTTCTGCAGCCAGTGTGTTGGTCTTCTTGTTTGGTGTGAAGCTTCAAATTAAGACCTTTGTGGGGTTAGCTATCCATCCAAACACACACTTCTGATTTCTGCATATCTGAACTTATATTCTGATGCTGCACATTGGGCATCTCCTAGAAGAATCCACACACACGCCAGGAAGCACTGGGGCTGTTTAGATGGGCAGGCTTGCCCCAGAATGCGCGTCTGTGTTGCTCTGTTTTCAGTAGCTGTGTTTCAGTAGCCATATTTCCCCTTCGTCCTTGACCCCTTCTGTTCTGTCAGTGGAAGAATTGTTCGCTCCCCTCCCTTCATCCCTGACGCCTTCTTTTGCATTCCATCGGGAGCACGTCGTCCCGTTGCCCCGGCAGTGACCCAGGGTTGGACCCGCTCATCTCAGTCTGTGATGATGTCTTCTGTTGTCTCGTCGCTCAGTCACGCCTGACTCTTTCTGCGACCCCATGGACTGTAGCCCACCAGGCTCCTCTGTCCACAAGGTTTCCCAGGCAAGAATGCTGGAACGGGTTGCCATTTTCTTCTCCAGGGAATCTTTGTGACCCAGGGATTGCATCTGCGTCTCTTGAATTGGCGCTCGATTCCTTTGCCACCGAGCCAGGTGATGTCCCCACTCCCCTCCAAAGGCAGAACTGCGTCTCCGTCTGCAGGTGCCTCCAGAGGCTCGTGTGTGTGGAAAATAGAAAGGAGTCCTTCTCTGGGGACAAGCGAACAGGCCGTTATCAGCCAAAGCCAGGGTTGTGCTCAAAGCTGGAAACTTGGACTCTCTGTAGCTGTAGCTGGATGGTCACGCCTTGTGAAAGCTGAATAACTGATAGGAAGTAGCCTGGAAGTAAATCTACTGCAGAACAGTGCAGTTTCCACGACAGTTCTAGATTGTTCTTCAGAATGCAGAACACAAAAACGACTGCAGCCGGCAAGGGACAACGAATACGAGGCAGGGGAGCCGGGGGCTCTTACCCGCGTCCTTGGCTCTGCGGGGCCCAGCCTGACACGCTCACCTTAGTTCTGTTTTTCAAGAATAACATGAGAAACTTAAAAATTGAGGATTAAGTGAATATGCCACCTCCTCGAACACTGCTTTTCTTTTTTTTCCCCAGCATTATCAGAGAGGGGCAAGGGTGAGCTGGCTGCAGCCCGCCGACACCCCGTTTTTATGATTGCTTCGCTGAATGAGTTTATTCTTTGCTTGGAGCAGTTTGAAGTGCTTTAAAGTCTACTCCGTCTAATCCTCTGTTACTCTTTCAGCTTGAAGTTCTTCAAGCCTGGCCAAGAAGCTGTGAAGTACCAGGGTCCCCGGGATTTCCAGGCCCTGGAAAAATGGATGCTGCAGACACTGAACGAGGAGCCCCCCGTGAGTGCACACACGGCCACCCCTCTTTCTTCCTGCGTTTGAGGGGTATAGAGAGGCCAGATTAGCTACCATCTTAAGGCAACTTTTTAGAACTCAATGATATCATAGGTAAAGATTCATTTTTTTGTTGTTGTTGTTGCAATTTTTAAAAATTCTGATAAAATACACTATAAAATTTACCCCCTTAACTATTTTCCAGTGTACAAGTCAGTGGTATTAAACACATTCATAATACGGTGCAGCCATCCACCCACAGAAATTTTCCATCTTCCCAAATGGAAGCCTGGGCTTCCCAGGTGGCTCAGTGGTAAAGAACCCGCCTGCCAATCAGGAGACATGGGATTGATCCCTGGGTTGAGAAAAATCCCCTGGAGGAAATGGCAACCCACTCCAGTATTCTTGCCTGGAGAATCCCATGGACAGGGGAGCCTGGTGGGCTACAGTTCATGGGGCTGCAAAAGAGTCGAACAGGACTGAGCAAATGGACAGTAAGCAGAAACCTCGTTCCTATTAAACACTAACTCCCCCAGCCCCTGGCACCCGCCACCCTACATTCTGTCTCTGTGAATTCGAGTGCTCTCTAAGTGCCTTACTGGGAAAAGATGAAGTTTTAGAAAGCTTTTTATTAGGGAAATGGTCAAACGCGCACTGAAGTAGGGAGGAGAGTCTGGTGAGTGGCGGGCAGAGTGCAGTGGAGATGGTCCTGTGTGTCCACCTCCGGCCCCAGCAGTGCTGGCAGTCTGGTCTCCGATCTTCCCACCCCTTGTTTGGCTGCGGTCGGTCGTCGTAACTAGTTCAGAATGCAGCCCACAGAAGTGCACTTACTCCTTTCTAACGTCACCTCCACTCCCATCTCCCACGTCATTCAAATCACGCTAATTCCTCAGCACCAGAGATGGACTTGCAGCCTCCTGGGGGCCAGGCCTCTGCCGGGGCGTCTGGTCCAGCTCAGCCGTCCCCGTTGAGCCCAGCTCCCCCCTCCACAGCCTCCCGCTCCCCACCCTGCCTTGGGCCGTACCCCCAGTGTGAATCTGCTTTGCTTCTCAGCCCCATGGCCCTAGTGGCGTTGCTGATGACAGAACTTAATGCCCTGAACTCTCTGTGTCTCGATGGCCACTACTCCCTACTCTGAGGATGTAATTGTGGAAACTCTGATTTCTGAGGCCTGTTGTTTTTTAATTGAAGTGTAGTGATTTACAGTGTTGTGTTGCTGAGATGTTTTTTTAAGACACAGTTATGTGTAGCATTCCTGAGAAGAATCTGTAGTCCTCAGTCTTCAGTGGACGATAGGAGTCTCCATCTTGTCATAAATCGTGACGACTGTGAGCCCCCCACGAAGTGTCCCTTTGTGCGCGCTGCTTTCTGGGCAGTGCTGAGGGTCCAGGCCTGCAGAGGCCGAGCTGGACCTTGATGGGAGCAGGGAAGTGGCCAGTGTGCCTGCCGCGCGTTTCTGATGAGGCATGGGAGTGTCTGAGGTCTCTGCACACAGCGTCCATTTCGGCGCTTGACTCAGTCCATGCTCTCGCATCAGGTGAGCATCCCCTGGCCGGGAGCTCGTCTGGGCAGCTGCAGGGGTCTTCCGCTGCCCCTTCCAGGGTGTCCGTGTGGCCCTTCAGCTCTCCCCTATATTGTGTGTGGAGGTCAGAGCCAATTGGAAACCCAGCTGCTCGCCAAGTGCTGCCTTTATCTCACGTTTTAAAACGTCTTGGGGGGTTTGCTCTCTGGGTCGGGAAGATCCCCTGGAGAATGAAATGGCACCCCACCCCAGTAGTCTTGCCTGGGAAATCCCATGGACAGAGGAGCCTGACGGGCTATGGTCCACGGGGTTGCAGAGTCGGACACGACTGAGCGCCAGCACCCAGAACTGCGTGCTGAAGACCGCTGGCATACAGTGTTGAGTAAGTGTTGACCAGAGCTGTGTCTAATTTTAGGTAACAGGGAAACCACAACCCCCCCAGAGTAAATTTGCGTCTTTGTCACGACGAGAAAGCAGCAGGTGTAGCTTTCACATAGATTTAAACTTAAAGTTGCTTTTTCTTTTGGTTGTTTTTTTTGGTGTTCTCTGGAGGAGGGAGGAAGCCAGTTTTAAAGGAGAGTTCATAGTCTCCAAAAACATTTAAAGTAAGTTTTTCACCCAAAAGCCAGTCTTTTGTGATGACTGTATTCAGGAAGCCATCAGCCAGGGTCAGGATGGCAGAAAGCCGTCATCTCCCCAGCCGACATCCCTTTCGGGGTGGAGCCCAGAGCACGGGCTGGGGAAGGTGCGAGGCTCAGCACTGCCCACCTCAGGGCCTGTCCTGGGGGCATGGCCATGTGGACCCCACCCCAGACCTCAGTCACCCCCCCTGCCATATCTTGGCGTCTCAGAGCCATGGGCATCTCAGATAATTGCTGGAAATGATGATAGGGTAGCTTATTACAGAAAAATTCAAGTATTCAGACTTCATATTACAAACCAAAATTCCTCTCCATGTGGATTTTGCTTTATACTTTAAGTGAAAGCATTTTTTAAAAACTTCTATGAAACTGTTGGTCTCAGTCGTGTCCGACTTGTTACAACTCCATGGACTGTAGCCCGCCTCTGTCCCTGGAATTCTCCAGGCAAGAATACTGGAGTGGGTTCCTGTTTCCTCTCCAGGCAATCTTCCCGACCCAGGGTTTGAACCTGAGTCTTCTGCATTGCAGGCAGATTCTTTGCCATCTGAACCACCAGGGAGACCCTTCTGTATTTATACTTAAATAATATATGCATTTTCCTATTTAAACAAGATAAATTTAGGGTTTTCCCTTGTATTATTATGGTAATATATTAAAGTCAAGGAAAATCTACCATTTCTTACCTTCTCAATCTTTATGTTTCCGTGTTTCCTTCTGTATTTTTTCCTTAAGTAGTCATCATCACACAGACGTGGTCCATCTCATTACTGAGCTTTTTAAATAAGTTGAACATCTTTACAGTGATCATATTTTATCTTCTGGATATGCCAGAATTTCTCTGTCATTTTTTCTGTCATTGGATATTCAGGTTGATAATTTTTCTCTCATCAGAAACGCTATCTTTGTGAAGGACTTTTTCCCCTACTTTGGCGTGACTTTTTAGAATATAGATCCAAACATAACATTGCAAGGCAAAAAATAAAAAAGCCAGACCACTTTTAGAGCTCCTGTTGAGTAGTGCCGAGCTGCTTTCATTTTTTTGAAAATGTCTTTACTTTTGGCTGTGCCGGGTCTTCACTGCTGCGCGGGCTCTCCTCTGGCTGAGGTGCGGGGGTTCGCTCTAGTTTCGGGGCACAGGCTTCTCACTGCGGGGTGTCTCTGGCTGCGAAGCACGGCTCTGGAGCACACACTCCGTACTTGTAGCTCACGGGCTTAGTTGCTCTTGTGCGTGTGGGATCTTCCCAGACAGAGATCAAACCCGTGTTTCCTGCATCGGCAGGTGGATTCTTGACCACTGGACCACCAGGGAAGCCCCAGGTTGCTTTCTTAAGACTCTTAAGCCCACGTTGTCCCCTGCGTGGGGATGGTACCCGTTCTGTGATCCACTGTGAAGTTCCTGTAATGATCATTTATCTTTATCTGCCATGGAACAAGGACCAAAGACGTGTTCCTTTGGTGCCACAAAGGGGTGTTTTACCCCTGCAGGCCCTTTGAACATCTTCTACACAGTGACATCCAGCTTCCTCTTTCACTTTGTTGGAACTCACTGACTGTCCCTTAGCCATCACTCACTCAGACACCCTTCTCTGGGTCCTTAGCACTTAATGCAAACATAGCGTGAAAGTCAAGCCAGCAGCAGAAAGCTTCATGTTGCTGTTGTCCAGTTGCTCCGTTGTGTCCGATTCTTTGTGACACAGTGAACTGTAGCACACCAGACTTCCCTGTCCTTGCTCACACTCATGTCCATTGGGT
>SJYA01010952.1:0-12986 GCA_006410615.1 Neotragus moschatus
CATTATAATATGGGACCTTGGAGGAAGTGCCAGAAGGGAGAGAGCTCAGGTCTCAAAGAAGGGGCCTGGGGGCGCCTTAGACATCCATGGGGAAGAGATCTGGAAAGCTGGGGGTCATGAGGGGAAGCCTGGTTCCAGAGGGGTCATGGGTCGGAGAGCAAGACAGCCCTGAATCTGGAGCCCTCTCCCCTCTGACCACATCAACATGGGGACGGCCCTCACCAGCAGGAAGAATGGTCGTGACTATGGGAGGCCTGGCGCCAAGTCAGCTCCCAGCTCTTGGGAGCGGGTGTTGGTGTTTGGAGCTGCCAAGAGCTTCAGAGGCTGTATCCGCACAGGCTCTGGGGTCAGCCAGGCTTCGGTTTGAGTTTAAGTGCTCCCATCCCCTTGCCTTGTGACCTTGAATGAGGGCCTTCACCTCTCGGTTTCCTCATCTATCAGGAGAGACTGCCGACGGCATCTTCCTGATGGGGTTGTGATGATAACCGAGTGTGAGTGAGGCGTTTCACACATTCCAGGCACTGCATGTCTTGGCTCCTGTTTTTGTTACTTGGCCAGATCTGAGGAGCAGCCTCTGCAAGTGCCCAGTGATGATTTTAGAATTTAGCAGGTATGGGATGATCTGGCACATAGTAGGTGCTCAGCGAACAAGGAGGGTAGAAACTTGGGTACCAAGTGGCAGAGGGAGGGTATGTTTGTTAGGAAAGGGGTACAGCATTGAGGGGCTGTGGGCTATGGGGGGGGCAGCTGTTAGAAGCAGGTGTGCATTGCCTCTGACATCTACCCTGTGACCCTTGGCAAGTCATTCAACCTCTTGAAGGCTCTATTTTCCTTGTCAGCTGACTCCATTGACCAGAATATCTTGCCTCTGAAGGTTCATTCATTCGTTCTCATTTGACAAATGCTGTTTGATCACTCCAGTGTGCCAGACACTTCTAGGGATGAGGGCTACCACAGTGAACAGAAATTCCTGCCCCTTGGATCACTCGTTCCAGGAGGGAGATTAAAATATAAACACAGAGAAGTACAGACGATGATGACTAGTGCTGTGAAGAAAAATAAGGACGGGAAGAGGGAGAAGGGAACAGGATTGAGAAGGGGCAAGTGGTACAGATTTTGGGAGGCAAGAGGGGTCCAGGCAGCGGAATGGTGTGTTCAAAGGTCCTGAGGTTGTAGCACACTTGGTGAGGGTTCAGATAAGAGCAAGGGGGCTTGTGGGCTTGTGTGGTTGGAGAGAAGCAAGGGAGGGTGGGAGAGGTGGGAGATTTGGGCAGAGAAGAGACAGGGAGCAGGTATGGCTTTCTGGGCCACGGGGAGCATCTTGGCCTTTCTCTGAAGCAAGAGTGGTGGGAAGGTTTTGAGCATGGGAGGGACGGGACCTGATTGATGTTTAAAGTAGTTCCTCTGCCTGCTGGATAGAGAGTAGACCCAAGGAGGTAAGAATGGAAGCAGGGAAAGAATTAGGGGGTTGTTGCAGGCATCTCCACGCGAGATGGTGATTTACTCGACTCGGGTGGGAAGGAAACCCTGAGGAGTATTTGGGTTAGAGATAGATCTTGGAGGATCTGCAGAGGGATTGGATGTGGGGATGGGGAAGGAAAGAGAAAACAAGTGGGTGTCACCACTGGACCCCAGAGGGAAACCAGAGGATGGAGGAGAGACTCCGACTTGGGGGCAGTGGAGGTCGTTTAGCCGAAAGCATCAGGACTGGAGGATCAGGGTGCCCCTTGTCGTCGGTTTTCTCATTGAGTGTATGTTGAATGGCTGGTATGTTTCAAACCTTATCATGGGTGCTGGGAACACAGTGGTAGATAGGACAGACTTGTCTGTACCTCCATGAACCTCCCGGCCCCAGAGGGAGACAGGAACTGCATAAAAATTGCAGCTGTCCATCTCCCAAACACTCGTATATGGATGTTCGTACAGCATCATTGATGATCCATAGCCAGAGAGCACAAAGAAACCCAGATGTCCACCAGCAGATGGATGGAAAAACACAGTGTGGATGCCCACATGATGGAATGTTATTCAGCCATCAAAAAGAATGAAGGACTGTGGAGGCCACAGCATGGGTGAACCTCGAAAACATCATTTTGAGGGAAGGAAGCCAGACATAAGAGGCTACATATTGTAGGATTCCATGATACGAAAAGTGCAGAAGCAGCAAATCCAGAGAATCAGAAAGTAGTTGAGTGACTGCCTAGGGCGAGGGGGTGGTGGAATGTGGAGTGAGTTCTAATGAGAACAGGGTTCTTTAGGGGGTAATGAGAATGTTCTGGAGTTAGATGGTGGTGATAGATGGACAGCGCTGTGGATCTACTAAAGAAACCCTGACTGGCACTGCCGAGTGGTGAGCTGTGTGCTGTGTGAACTGTAGCTCAATTTTTCTTTGACTGAAGTACAGTTGTGTTGGTTTCGGGTGTACAACAAAGTGCTTCGGTTACACATATTTGCATTTTGTTCGCATATTCTCTTCCACTGTGGTTGAATATAGTTCCCTGTGCTATACAGCAAATCCTCTTATTTCACGTATGTCACTGTATGATGATACATTACATTTATTTTCTTTATGTAACATAAAGTCAGAGCTAAATATATTACAAAGCATTCCAGGAAGTATATCTTGTTGCCCCTCGGAAAGTCATGTGAAATTTACTTTCAGAATTGATATCGACTTGTTTAAAAGCCCTATCCTGGGTCCTTTCCTGTTCTCATCAAAAATTTTATATTGATTATTAGTTTGGCTGCACTGGGTCTTGGTTGCAGCATATGGAATCTAGTTCCTCAAACAGGGATTGAACCCAGGCCCTTTGCATTGGGAGCTTGGAGTTTTAGCCACTAGACCACCATGGAAGTCTCCCAATTTTTTTTTTTTTAAGTGGGAAAAATAAAGATTGTAGCTGTCCTAAGTCCAGTGAGGGAGAGGGCCACAGTGTTGGGAGAACAGGAGCTGCCTTTTAGCATTCCCCAGACAATGTGGAAGAGTTAACCAGGCCAGAGGAAGGGGAGGCGAGCTCTGAAGGCAGAGGGACAGCACGTGCAAAGGTCCTGAGGCCCCGTTGAGACTCTCTGAGGTCTGTGTTACAGCTGGTGCAGAGAGGGATGCGATCTGACCTTGGGGAGGTGGGCAGAGGCCAGGATGGTGTTTGTCCTGAGAGCACTGGAGAGGGTTTCAAACCCGAGTGAGGGGAAGAGGAGGGTCGGGGGACAGATGGAGGACAGGAGGAGAGTGGAGGGCTCCTACTGGAGGATTGGCAAAGTGGAGCTGGGGGGAGGATCTAGAAGGGGATGAAGGCAGGCTTTGAGGAGAAGAGCAAGGAAGGGCAAATTCTGCAGATAAGAAAGGGAGGGGTGAGGCCAGGCCTGGCCTGAAGGTGTGGTCCTGTCTTGTCTGGAGGGGGAGTCTGGCCTCCAGACACTTATCTGCTAGGAGCTCCCTAAGGCAGGGGCGGGGCTCCCTCCTTTCTAGGGCCCTAGCCCTCCCCGAGCCTGAGGAGAGTGCAGGGGATGGATGGGAAGTGGGTGCTGGGCTGTCGCAGTGCCCTGAGCTCTCCAGGGGGCACATTTCACAACAAACTGTGACCCATCCTGTTTGTGGCAGTCTTCCCCAAACCCTGGAACACAGGCCCCAGTCTGATTTCTCCCTGGGTCCCCAATTCTACCTTCTTCAGGGCCTGGCCCATGGGAGCCCTTTTGAGGTATTTACTGATTGAATGAATGAATGAACGAATTTATCTTTGTGAGCACTGACTGAGTGCCAGACACTCTTCTAAGTGATGAGACCACAGTGATGAGCAAAAGTCCCCTCCCTGTGGTGCTCCCATTCTAGCGGGGAGCTGGACCAACCCACAAGTAAATATACAGTGTTCAGCTGTTCAGAGTGCTGGGAAAAAATAAAGCAAGGAAGGGGTGTAGCGACAAGGTAAGGGATGGCGCGCTGATATTGGCTGGTCAGAATCTCTCTGAGAAGGTGACATTGGAGCAGAATTTGGTGGGTGAGTTGGCCCATAGAAATCTGGAAAAGACATTCTTGGTTGCACAGACAGCCTGTGCAAAGGCCCTGAGGCAGGACTGTGCTTGAGGAATAGGAATGTGGGGAGAGGGTGGGAGCTGTGGTCAGAGAGGGAGCCAGTGGATCCAGTAAGGACTTTGCTTTTACACTGGGCCAGATGGGAGCCAGGGAGAGATTCAGAGTGGTGAAGGAATAGGCTTTGACTCAGCAGAAGGAATGAGTCCCACTTTGGTGGTGCTCCAGCATCAGTGTGTTAAAGGAACTGGCTTGATGCCGGCAACAGACAGATCCAGGCCTGAGCCCCCTTTCTCCCTCTCGCTGTGTTTCTTGTGACCTTGGTCTACAGTCACATTCAGTACCTCACCTGTGTCAGGACAGGGGGCTTCGCAGGTGGTGCTAGTGGTAAAGAACCTGCCTGCCAATTCAGGAGATGCGAGAGACGTGGGTTCTATCCCTGGGTCAGGAAGATCCCCTGGAGGAGAGCATGGGAACCCACTCCAGTACTCTTGCCTGGAGAATCCCATGGATAGGGGAGCCTGGCGGGCTACAGTCCATGGGGTTGTAAAGAGTCGGACACGACTGCCCTGGGCTCTGGCCCTGACCTTGGGCCCCCACCCCTGCCCTTGGGGAAGCAGTGTTTCCAGGCAGAGGCCCAGGGTTTACAGAGCAGCACATGCCCCCTTCCTTTATTGAGAAGTGGTTCAGGAGGTCTTTGCAGCTGAGGTCAAGCCAAGGAATGATGGGGTGTGACTTGGTTGCTCAAGGAGAAAACTCTCTTGGGGACGTTGAGGACTTTGATAACATCTAACCTGGGGCTTTCATGTGGCAATCCACATAGGTACAGTTTTTTAAAGTTGTTGTTCAGTCCATGGGGTCGCAAAGAGTCAGACACAACTGAGCGACTGAACTGACTGACTGAACTGAGTCAGTGATGCTATCTAACCATCTCATTCTCTGCCCCTTCCTTCTTTTGCCATCAATCTTTCCTAGCATCAGTCTTTTCCAATGAGTTGGAAATTAACTAACCTCAGTTTTATAACTGAGTTTTTATGTATACACACACACACACATATCCTTTTTCAGGTTCTTTTCCATTTTAGGATATTATAAGATACTGAGTGTAGTTCTTGTGGTATACAATAGGTTATTTATCTCTTTTATATATAGTAGTGTGTATATGTTAATCCCAACCTCCTACTTTATCCCTCCCAACTTCCCAGCTATCCCCTTTGGTAACCTTAAATTTGTTTTTTATGTCTGTGAGTCTGTTTCTGTTCCGTAAAGAAGTTCATTTGTATCATTTTTTTAGATTCCACAGATAAGTGATATCATATGATACTTGTCTCTCTAATATATTTGTTACTTCACTTAATATGACAATCTCGAGGTCCCTCCACATATAGACATTTTAATTTTCTAGGAGTCACATTACAAAAGTAAAACTGGGGAAATTAACTTTAACATATTTTTTTCCTTTACCCCAGAATGGCCCAAATATTATCTGCATGTGTAATCAATATTTTTTCAATGATTAATGAGACAGTTTATGTTCCTTTCTCCACTCGGAAGCTCCATTTTCATTGCAAATAACTTGCTCTGTCTGAATAGTTTATAAAACTTGTGGTTAAAAAGAAGCTTCACAGAAGGGTCCAAGTCGTTCCAAACATACTTGCCCGGTAACTGAGTGGAGGATCATTTTTTAATTTTTAACTTATTACAAGTAAATTAGGAATCCAGTCATATTTGGAGTGCCCAGTGGCCGCGTGTGGCCAGTGGCTCCCCTAGTGGGCGGAGCGGGGACAGCACGTTGTGAACTTCACAGGGATCCAGAGTCAACAGTCTCATCTCTCTGAAGCCTCTGAGGACTCGGGGCTGTCAGGACTTGTGTGGGAGACAGCAGGGCACATCCTAGTAGAGAGAAACATTTGCTCCTTTGTACTGTAAACAGCAATTGTCTGGAAAGCACCGAAGGGCCTGGCAGTGAGGCGCCGGATAGTGCCTGAGTTACCTGACTGCTGTGAAAGCGTGACAGTCCCTTCATGGCAGTCAGGGTTGGTGAGGATCCCTTTGATGGCAGTGACAGCTGCACCCCGATGCCCCAGGTTACATGTTCGGGGAAGCTGCAGCTCCCCCAGCCAGGAGTCCCCTGGTATATCTGGAGCGTTCATCAGTCCCCTCCCCTGGCCTGTAGCCAGACGGTGGCCTTGTTCCCTCCTGCAGGGCCCTCACAGCAGCCGCTGCAGGCAGAAGAGGTCAGCACCCGCAGGGAACCCTGCAGTCTACCCCTGTCTGCTGTGCTAGCCCCCGGGCTTTCACACAAGCTGACCTTCGTACCCCAAGCACACCTCCCTTTATTGCTGCTTTGTGCATTTCAGCCTTGTCCTTGGAGCCTCAAATCCCAGGAGCTGGGTACCAGGAAGCTTTCTTCCTCCCATCTGATTCTAGCCTCCCAGCCCTCACCGTGTTTCCCTCTGTCAAAGTTTTCCACGTTATCCCTATCAGCCTCCCAATCAGGGAGCATCCCCAGGGCAGAGCGGAGTCTGAGCCTGACCCAGGGAATGTTTGAAGATAAAGAAATCCCTTAAAAAAAAGAAAGAAAGAAAAAAGAAATCTCTTTAAAAAACACCCTGATGTGCTTACATGCCTCCTGTGACAGGGAGCTCACCTCGTGTTGCAGGCTGGCCCTGAGTGATGAAAAATTTCTTCCGGCAGCCCAGTTCTGTCACAGCTGTCTATAGCCCCTTTCTCCCATGCGTTTCCCTCAGCAGCACCCAGGTGCTGTCTCTGGGCACCCGGGCACTAGATATTTGCAGAGGTTATATGCTCTGCCAGAATGCCCTTCCTCAGGACCACAGAGAATTCTCTTTTGGAGACCTGATGCTTTGTTCTTTCTGTGAATTCTTTTTTTATAGGGAAGTATACTGGTGATCCAGAAGACAATATCAAATAGATGTGGACAATTTAAAGATTTTTTAAAGTTTATTTTTAATTTTTACACATAGCAGCCACTAATATTTTTTATTAAAGGAGTGAAATGTCCAACTATAGCATAATAAATGAATAATTCACTCAGCTGACTATCATAAATTCTTTTTTTTTTTTAATTTTATGTATTTATTTGGCTGCGTTGGGTCTTAGTTGTGGCGTGCAGGTTTTGGGGTGGGCTTGGTTGCTCTGCCGCATGTCTGCTCTTAGTTCCTGGACCAGGGATTGAACCCGTGTCCTCAGCATTGGAAGGTGGATTCTTAACCACTGGACTGTGGGTAAGTCCCTTAATGTTTGTTTATTTATTTGGCTATGCTGGGTCTTACTTGCAGCTCATAGGATCTTTAGTTGCAGCCAGCAGGATCTAGTTCCCTGACCGGGTATCTAACCTGGTCCCTCTGTGTTGGGAGCGTGGAGTCTTAGCCACTGGACCCCCAGGGAAGTCCCAAGGAATTCCTGAATATTCTTTATATTTTCCGTATCTGTTTGACATTCTCTTCTATGTATCTATAAAAAAGCTCACAGATCATAAGCGATGAATTTTGATGAAGCCGTCATCAAAATCTGATGAATTTTCCCCAGCTGAACACAGCTGCATAACTGGCCCCCAGATGCAGGAACAAACATCCCCAGCTCCCTAGCACCCCCTGCTCACTGCTCAGTCATCCAGCACTCTCGGTTTTGTCTGCTTGTTGAAGCTTTTAATAGAGGTGTAAGCAAAGGCCAGAGAGGGCTCTAGTGTTGGAAAGGTAATTACCATTCAGGTTTCCATCTACCTGTGGTAAAAGTTAGGCAGCCACTTTGTGGTATGTGGTCCATTTATAAAAACTTTTTTCTTTTCTGGTCCCTACAGAATAGCTTTAAGGCAACTTACTAGCGTGAGTGTTGCGCAGGCTGGGAGAATGAACAGAGCATGTGCACCATGTGCGTGGGTGCCGGTCCCGCCCCCGCGCCGCCCCCAGGGGAGGCGCTGTCCTGATGCCCGGGCCACCCTCCCCTGGGCACTCAGCAGCGTGGCTTAGTTTTCCCTGGTGAACTGCGCCTGAACTCGCCTCATCTTTCACAGCTCTCCTCAAATGTCCCCTCCTCTCGGCAGCCACCAGCGAGGCCCCATGGGTGCCCCCGTGACCTCCATCCACGCATACCTTGCTCAGGTGTGGGCAGGGGGGTATGCAGCCTGCGCCCCACCGGGCCCGGAGGCCCTGGGGGAGGCTCAGAAGTGCCGGATCTCTGTAGTCCTGGGTGCCCGGCATGGCCCTCCTCAGCCTGCCCCGCAGGGCTCAGGAACCGTGTAGTTAATAAATGAAGCGTCAAATGGGCTCTGGGGCCACACAGGCCGGTTCAGCCTTATCACGGCCCTTCATCACCTAGGTCCCGGAGACTCTCCTTCCCTGACGACTGGGAGTGGGTCACTGTACCTCTTCAGACACTTGGTTTTTTTTCACATCTTGTCTTTCCTGAGCGCAGCCACTCAGTGAGCCTGTGAAACATGGAGTCATACTAGAAAAGGGCCCAGTCCTCTGGTGGTTCCCAGTGTGGTCTGGGGATGGGGCAGACCCAGACACCACAGCAGCGCTGACCTGGGCAGTGTGGGGAGCCCTGGGAAAGCCTGAGAGCAGTCCTACCCAGAATGTGAGCCGCATGTGTGGTTTCTAACTTCCTGGGGAGCCACATTTTTGTTAAAAAGCAGAAAGGAATGGGCTGAATTAATTTTAATGTATTTATGTAACTTGATACACTCTTGTTCAGTCACTCAGTCGTGTCCGACTCCTTGCAACCTCATGGGCTGCGGCATGCTAGACTTCTTTGTCCTCCACGGTCTCCTGGAATTTGCTGAAATTCATGTCGAGTTTGTGGTGCCATCCAACCATCTCATCCTCTGTCACCCTCTTCTCCTGCCCTCAGTCTTTTCCAGCAACAGAGTCTTTTCCAATGAGTCAGCTCGTCACATCAAGTGGCCAGAGTACTGGAGCTTCAGTTTCAGCATCAGTCCCTCCAATGAATATTCAGGGTTGATTTCCTTTAGGATTGATTGGTTTGATCTCCTTGCTGTCCACAGGACTCTCAAGAGTCTCCTCCAGCACCACAATTTGAAAGCATCAGTTCACCATGTTATCAGTATTTAGATTTTTTTTTTTTTCATTTAAAACCACCCTAATGGCAGAAAGTGAAGCAGAACTAAAGACCCTCTTAATGAAGGTGAAAGAGGAGAGTGAAAAAGCTGGCTTAAAAGTAAATATTCAAAAAACTAAGATCATGGCGTCTGGTTGCATCACTTCATGGCAAATAGATGGGGAAAAAATGGAAATGGTGGCAGATTTTTTTCTTGGGCTCCAAAATCACTGCAGACAGTGACCATAGCCATGAAATTAAAAGACACTTGCTTGTCCATCAACAGATGAATGGATAAGAAAGCTGTGGTACATATACACAATGGAGTATTACTCAGCCATTAAAAAGAATACATTTGAATCAGTTCTAATGAGATGGATGAAACTGGAGCCAATCATACAGAGTGAAGTAAGCCAGAAAGAAAAGCACCGATACAGCATACTAACTCATATATATGGAATCTAGAAACATGGTGATGATAACCCTGTATACAAGACATCAAAAGAGACACAGATGCATGGAATGGACTTTTGGACTTGGAGGGAGAGGGAGAGGGGGGGAAGGTTTGGGAGAATGGCACTGAAACATGTGCTGTCATGTGGGAAACGAATCGTCGGTCTATATTCAGTTCAGGATACAGGATGCTTGGGACTGGTGCACGGGGATGATCCAGAGAGTTGATGTGGAGTGGGAAGGGGGGGGTTCAAGATTGGGAACTCATGTACACTTGAGATGAAAAAATTAATTAATTAATTAATTAATTAATTAAAAAAATAAAAGACACTTGCTCCTGAAAGAAAAGCTATGGCAAAACTAAATATCTGTATTAAAAAGCAGAGACATCACATAGCTGACAAAAGCTGGTCTAGTCGAAGCTGTGGTTTTTCCAGTAGTCATGTATGGATGTGAGAGTTGGACCATAAAGAAGGTTGAGCTCTGAAGAACTGATGATTTCGAACTGCGGTGTTGGAGAAGACTCTTGAGAAGAGTCCCTTGGACTGCAAGGAGATCAAACCAGTCAATCCTAAAGGAAAGTTTGGCCACCTGATGCCCAGAGCCAACTCATTAGAAAAGACCCTGATGTTGGGAAAGATTAAGGACAGGAGAAGGAGGTNTGATGATTTCGAACTGCGGTGTTGGAGAAGACTCTTGAGAAGAGTCCCTTGGACTGCAAGGAGATCAAACCAGTCAATCCTAAAGGAAAGTTTGGCCACCTGATGCCCAGAGCCAACTCATTAGAAAAGACCCTGATGTTGGGAAAGATTAAGGACAGGAGAAGGAGGTGATAGAGGATGAGATGGTTGGATGGCATCACTGACTCAATGGACATGAGTGTGAGCAAATTCCTGGAAATAGTTGAAGGACAGGGAAGCCTGATGTGCTCCAGTCCATGGCGTTGTAAAGAGTCGGATACAACTTGGCAACTGAACAACAACAACTAATTAATATTTTAAACTTTGTAATGAGATAGTTTACATTCCTTTTCTTCCCCGACACTGAGTCTTCTAAATGTGTCTTTGCCACTCATTTCAGTTGAGAACAGCCACTTTTCAGGTGCTCAAGAGCTGCCTGGCTGACAGCTGCCACATTGCACAAGGCAGCTGTAGCACCTGCTTAGAACGGATCAGGAGGTACTAGTCAAAGGGGGCTTCCTGAAGGAGTTGATAGCTGGAGTGGGGCTTATGGGAGCTTCCCTGGAAGTTGGGAGTAGTTGGTGAGGCAGGATTTCTGAAGAGGAGAGGACGTGCTCTTACTTGCTCCTTCCTTCATTCATTCATTCATTTGAACCTCCTTGTTGCCTTGGCACAAGCCATGGGTCAGAGCAGTCTCCACCCTTCAGATGACTAGCCATTTATTTTTATTGTTTATAATATTTGTTTTTATTTATTTGACTGTACAGGTCTTAGTTGCAGCATGTGGGTTCTAGTTCCCTGACCAGGGACCAAACCCAGGCCCTCTGCATTGGGAGCTTGGAGCCTTGGCCACTAGACGACCAGGGAAGTCCCAACCAGACATCTATTAAGCACCTGCTATATGCTGGGCACTGTTCTAGAAACTCCCTCATGATGGCTTGTAATGGAGAGGGAGCTGAGGTTTGACAGTAGAGATAAATGGTTATGCAATGTGACATGTGCCAGAGAGGACATTTTATAAAATGAGGAAACCGAAGAATAAAGCATTGCCTTTAAAGAACTGGCCAGGAAAGGCCACGTGGAGGAGGTGACAAGAGCTGAGACCCAAATGACGAGACGAGAACTGGACAGATGGGTATAGCAGGTGCAAAGGCCCTGGAGGTGGGAGGGTGTTGGAATAGCCCTGGAACTGGTGGAGGCCCGCCAGTCTGAACATACAGCGAGATGTGAGGGGTGACCAGGGCAGGGCCAGAGGGCTTGCTGGCCCCAGGTTGGTGTCCCCGCCCTGGGAGGCTGCTGCAGTGATCCAGGTGGGCGGGCATGGGGTCTGGACAAGATGGTCATGGTGGAGGTTGTCTGGGCTCATGTTCTGAAGGTCGAACAGAGAGGACGTGGTGACGACTTGAGTGAGGGGTGAGGACACCCAGGTTTCTCTGCTCGGAGGAGCTGAGTGAGTGCTGAAGCCTGCCAAGGTTGCGATGGTGAAGTCTGGCTCGAGTGGGACTGGGAGGCTGGAAGGAGGGACAGCTGGCGGTGAGGGCGGCTGAGACCGGGTCACTGTCCAGTTGGATCGTGGTCTGATGGGGTCTCCTGGGCATCAAGGAGCACAGAGGCTCGTGGGCCCGGGGAGGCCCTCTCGAGTCCGCCTCTGAGTGGGTCTCATCAGAAGAGTAGGGATGTTGCAGACAGACGTGTAGTGGGGAAGGAGGAAGTGGGTCTGTGGGCCAGGCTTCGGGGGTGGCATGGGGTATGGAGAGAACTGGCAGGTCAGGAGGAGGGACCAGGTGGCGGCAGGGGAGGGCAGCGGGGAGCTCAGGACACAAGGCCTGGTGAGCGAGTAAAATTAGGAAGCTGAGGGCAGAGGAGGTTTTCAGGAGATGCTGAGGTCAGTGGGGATGTGGGGTTGAGGGCCCCAGGGGTCGGCCTGAGGGAAGCCGATCTCTTCACTCATTCATTCAACACACATTCTCTGCCAGGGGCTTATTTCAGCTGAGGGCTGGTACAGAGCCATGGATGCAAGGGGAACAGGAGGAGGAAGAAGGGAGGGGGTCAGGGATGCTTCAGAGTGTGTGCCAGGCTTTTCCTCTGGGTGGCAGGGACTCCTGAGTGAAGGTTCTCACTTCTCTGAAGTTCCCATATAGAGATGGAGTCCCAGGCCTGACTTCAGCCCCCAGACCAGGACCCCAGCATAGAGAGAATCCACCCTTCCACCTGGGAGGGTCCTGGCCCCGGAAAGTGAGGGCAGGCAGCTCAACTCTCTGGGACTCTCCTCACCTGCCCTGCCTTCTCCTCCCCAGGTAAGAGCAAGGAGGCGGAGATTAAGAGAATCAACAAGGAACTGGCCAACATCCGCTCCAAGTTCAAGGGTAGGCTGGGGGCCCGTTTCCTGGGTCTGCGGAAGGAGCAGGCTGGGGGCTGGGATACCTGAGACTTGTAAGTATAATCCTTTCTCACTTTTGCCACCCTGTCCTCCTTCCTCTGACCCCAGGGGACAAAGCCTTGGATGGCTACAGCAAGAAAAAGTATGTGTGTAAACTGCTCTTCATCTTCCTGCTTGGCCATGACATCGACTTTGGGCACATGGAGGCCGTGAACCTGCTGAGCTCCAACAAGTACACGGAGAAGCAGATTGTGAGTCTGGGGAGGAGGGGCCAGGGGCTGGACCCCTGGGGCTGAGGGAGGGGCTGGGGCTGGACCCCTGGGTCTGGGAGAGGAGGGGCTGGGGGCCTGGACCCTGGGTCTGA
>SJYA01010953.1:0-13293 GCA_006410615.1 Neotragus moschatus
TGGAATACGGAATGAAGCAGGGCAAAGACTAATAGAGTTTTGGCAAGAGAATGCACTGGTCATAGCAAACACCCTCTTCTAACAAGAGAAGAGAAGACTCTACACATGAAAATCACTAGATTGTTAACAACGAAATCAGATTGATTATATTCTTTGCAGCCAAAAATGGATAAGCTATATATAGTCAACAAAAACAAGATCAGAGGCTCAGATCATGAGCTCCTTATAGCCAAATTCAGACTTAAATTGAAGAAAGTAGGGAAAACCACTAGACCATTCAGGTATGACCTAAATCAAATCCCTTATGATTATACAGTGGAAGTGAGAAATAGATTTAAGGGACTAGATCTGATATATAGATTGCGTGATGAACTATGGAACGAGATTTGTGACATTGTACAGGAGACAGGGATCAAGACCATCCCCAGGGAAAATAAATGCGAAAAAGCAAAAAGGCTGTCTGTGGAGGCCTTACAACTAGCTGCGAAAAGAAGAGAAGTGAAAAGCAAAGAAGAAAAGGAAAGGTATAAGCATCTGAATGCAGTGTTCCAAAGAATAGCAAGAAGAGATAAGAAAGCCTTCCTCAGCAATTAATGCAAAGAAATAGTGGAAAACAAAAGAATGGGAAAGACTAGAGACCTCGTCAAGAAAATTAGGAATACCAAGGGAATATTTCATGCAAAGATGGGCTCGATAAAAGGCAGAAATTGTATGGATCTAACAGAAGCAGAAGTTATTAAGAAGAGGTGGCAAGAATACCCAGAAGAACTGTACAAAAAAGATTTCACGACCAGGATAATAGCGATGGTGTGATCACTCACCTAGAGCCAGACATCCTGGAATGTGAAATCAAGTAGGCCTTAGAAAGGATAACTATGAACAAAGCTAGTGGAAGTGACGAGATTCCAGTTGAGTGATTTCAAATCCTGAAAGATGATGCTGTGAAAGTGCTGCGCTCAATAGGCCAGCAAATTTGGAACACTCAGCAGTGGCCACAGGACTGGAAAAGGTCAGTTTTCATTGTAATCTCAAAGAAAGGCAATGCCTAAAAATGCTCAACCTACCACACAATTGCACTCATCTCATACGGTAGTAAAGTAATGCTAGAAATTCTCCAAGCCAGGCTTCAGCAATACGTAAACCATGAACATCCAGATGTTCAAGCTGGTTTTAGAAAAGGCAGAGAAACCAGAGATCAAATTGCCAACATCCGCTGGATTATCGAAAATGGAAGAGAGTTCCAGAAAAACAGCTATTTCTGCTTTATTGACTATGCCAAAGCCTTTGATGGTGTGGATCACAATAAACTGTGGAAAATTCTGAAAGAGATAGGAATACCAAACCACTTGACTTGCCTCTTGAGAAACCTATATGTAGGTCAGGAAGCAACAGTTAGTACTGGACATGGAACAAAAGACTTGTTGCAAATAGGAAAAGGAGTACATCAAGGCTGTATGTTGTCATGCTGCTTATTTTCCTTATCTGCAGANAACCACTTGACTTGCCTCTTGAGAAACCTATATGTAGGTCAGGAAGCAACAGTTAGTACTGGACATGGAACAAAAGACTTGTTGCAAATAGGAAAAGGAGTACATCAAGGCTGTATGTTGTCATGCTGCTTATTTTCCTTATCTGCAGAGTACATCATGAGAAAGACTGGGCTGGACGAAGCACAAGCTAGAATCAAGACTGCCGGGAGAAATATCAATAACCTCAGATATGCAGATGACACCACCCTAATGGCATAAAGTGAAGAGGAACTGAAAAGCCTCTGGATGAAAGTGAAAGTGGAGAGTGAATATGTTGGCTTAAAGGTCACCATTCAGAAAACGAAGATCATGGCATCTGTTCCCATCACTTCATGGGAAGTAGATGGGGAAACAGTGGAAACAGTGTCAGACTTTATTTTGGGGGCTCCAAAATCATTGCAGACTGTGACTGTAGCCATGAAATTAAAAGATGCTTACTCCTTGGAAGAAAAGTTATGACCAACCTAGATAGCATATTGAAAAGCAGAGACACTGCTTTGCCAACAAAGGTCTGTCTAGTCAAGGCTGTGGTTTTTCCAGTGGTCATGTATGGATGTGAGAGTTGGACTCTGAAGAAAGCTGAGCACCAAAGAATTGATGCTTATGAACTGTGGTGTTAGAAAAGACTCTTGAGAATCTCTTGGGTTTCAAGGAGATCCAACCAGTCCATTCTGAAGGAGATCAGCCCTGGGATTTCTTTGGAAGGAATGTTGCTAAAGATGAAACTTCAGTACTTTGGCCACCTCATGTGAAGCATGACTCACTGTAAAAGACTCTGATGCTGGGAGGGATTGGGGCCAGGAGGAGAGTGGGACAACAGAGGATGAGATGGTTCGATGGCATCACTGACTCGATGGACGTGAGTCTGAGTGAACTCCGGAGTTGGTGATGGACAGGGAAGTCTGAGGTGCTGCAATTCATGGGGTCACAAAGAGTTGGATATGACTGAGTGACTGAACTGAACTGAACTGATCACCCTCAGTCAGTCTATCCCTTTAGGAAGCACTCATAAGCCTCTTATCCTTTTTCATTAGAGGGAAGACAGACTGAAAACCACAGTCACAGAAAACTAAACAAACTAATCACATGGACCACAGCCTTGTCTAACTCAAGGAAACTATTGGTCATACCATGAAGGCCACCCTAGTAGGTCAGGTCATGGTGGAGAGTTCTGATGGAATGTGGTCCACTGGAGATAGGAATGGCAAATCACTTCAATATTCCTGCCTTGAGAACCCCATGAACAATATGAAAAGGCAAAAACTTATGACACTGAATGATGAACTTCCCAGGTCAGTAGGTTCCCAATATGCTAATGGAGATCAGAGGAAAAATAACTTCAGAAAGAATGAAGAGATGAAGCTAAAGGAAAAACAACATCCAGTGGTGGATGTGACTGGATATGGAAGAAAGGTCTGTTGCTGTAAAGAGCAATATTGCATAGGAACCTGGAATGTTAGGTCCATGAATCAAAGCAAATTGGAAGTGATCAAACAGGAGATGGCAAGAGTGAACATCAACATTTTAGGAAACAGCAAACTAAAATGGACTGGAATGGGGGAATTTAACTCAGATGACCACTATACCTACTACTGTGGCCAAGAATCCCTTAAAGGAAATGAAGTAGTCATCATAGTCAACAAAAGATTCTGAAATGCAGAATTTGAACGCAGTCTCAAAAATGACAGAGTAGTCTCTGTTTCTAAGGAAAACCATTCAATATCACGGGAATCCAAATCTATACCCTGGCCAGTAACGCAGAAGAAGCTGAAGTTAAATGGTTCTATGAAGACCTACAAGACCTTCTAGAACTAACACCCAAATAAGATGTCCTTTTCATTATTTGGGACTGGAATGCAAAAGTAGAAAGTTAAGAAACACCTGAAGTAACAGGTGAATTTGGCCTTGGAGTACAGAATGAAGCAGGCCAAAGTCTCATAGAGTTCTTCCAAGAGAATGCACTAGTCATAGCAAACTCCTTTTTCAACAACACAAGAGAAGACACTACACATGGACGTAACCTGATGGCCAACACTGAAATCAGATTGATTATATTGTTTGCAGCCAAAGATGGCAAAGCTCTATATAGTCAGCAAAAACAAGACCAGGAGCTGACTCTGGCTCGGATCATGAACTTCTTATTGCCAAATTTAGACTTCAATTGAATAAAGTAGGGAAAACCACTAGACCATTCAGGGATGACCTAAATCAAATCACTTTTGATTAAACAGTGGAAGTGAGAAATAGATTTAAGGGACTATATCTGATAGACAGAATGCCTGATGAACTATGAACAGAGGTTCATGACATTGTACAGGAGACAGGGATCAAGACCATCCCCAAGAAAAAGGAAAGCAAGAAGGCAAAATGTCTGTCTGAGGAGGCCTTACAAAAAAGCTGAGAAAAGAAGAGAAGCTAAAAGTAAAGGAGAAAAGGAAAGATAAATCCGGTTGAATGCAGAGTTCCAAAGAATAACAAGGAGAGATAAGAAAGCCTTCCTCAGTGATCAGTTAGAATAATCATTTCCAAATAAGAGAAGCCACATTTGGAAAAAGAGTTTAAAGAAAAAGTACTGCATAATACATTTGTTAAATCATAGGAAGTCTAGGATGAGAAGATAATTAGGGCTACAGACTGTGGAGTATGAACACAAATATAATTTAAAAAATAAGCTTAATTCTTCATATTGAAAGTAATACAAGAAATATCTCCCCTTTATTTTTCCTTAGATAATTTACTTTAGGTATATGTAATTCTTAAGTACTTTTCTCCTCCTTTGAAATGGACACACATTCTTTTGAAACTAAACAAGCCTTTAATCAGCTTTATCATGGCAAGTATAACTTTTCAGGGACTCAGGAGCTATCTAAATGAAATGCAAACGTTCAGGAAGACAGCACCCTTACTTCCCAGTTTCAGTAGGAGGATTAGAACTTAATTTCAGTGGGCACCTCGCTTTGGGTTGCAAAAATACTTTCTGTGGTAAGTATATGAGATTTCCTCCCCCTTCTGGATAAAGCCAAATAGCTAATACAGATAGTCATCTCAATTCCAGGTGTACCTAGGATGAATTATGTGTGACAAATTGTGCCCTCAAGTCCTTTGAATTAAGGACTAGTCATTGTTTATCTTGAAACTAGATAATTAGTAAGTTGTATCTGTTTGGCTGTATAAAATGCTGAGATTATTTTTCTCAATTTTTTAGTGGACTGTTAACAATTTTAAAACATGGTTTCATCAAATACACATGAACAGGTTTAAAACATTTAGCTGACTGAGTGAAGGAGCAGAGATTTTTCAGCTTGTATCACTTAAGAAAGCTACAGCCTCTGACACTTCTGTTTCTGAAAGAAGAAATGCTCTTCACCATAGTTTACCTTACCGTTACAAAATAAAAATTTTAACTGTTATTTTAGTCAAATTTCTGAATTCTAGCCTCAAAGAAATCCAGAATAATCTATTTCAGTAACTTATATGCAAAGTACATCATGAGAAACAGTGGACTGGAAGAAATACAAGCTGGAATCAATATTGCTGGGAGAAATATCAATAACCTCAGATATGCAGATGACACCACCCTTATGGCAGAAAGTGAAGAGGAACTAAAGAGCCTCTTGATGAAAGTGAAAGAGGAGAGTGAAAAAGTTGGCTTAAAGCTCAACATTCAGAGAACGAAGATCATGGCATCCAGTCCCATTACTTCATGGGAAATAGACGGGGAAACAGTGTCAGACTTTATTTTTTTGGGCTCCAAAATCACTGCAGATGGTGACTGCAGACATAAAATCAAAAGACGCTTACTACTTGGAAGAAAAGTTATGACCAACCTAGATAGCATATTCAAAAGCAGAGATATTACTTTGCCAACTATGATCCGTCTAGTCAAGGCTATGGTTTTTCCAGTAGTCATGTATGGATGTGAGAGTTGGACTGTAAAGAAGGCTGAGCACCAAAGAATTGATGCTTTTGAACTGTTTTGTCGGAGAAGACTCTTGGGAGACCCTTGGACTGCAAGGAGATCCAATCAGTCCATTCTCAAGGAGATCGGCCTTGGGATTTCTTTGGAAGGAATGATGCTTTTGAACTCTGTTGTTGGAGAAGACTCTTGAGAGTTCCCTTGGACTGCAAAGACATCAAACCAGTCCATTCTAAAGGAGATTGGCCCTGGGATTTCTTTGGAAGGAATGATGCTGAAGCTGAAGCTCCAGTACTTTGGCCACCTCATGCGAAGAGTTGACTCATGGGAAAGACTCTGATGCTGTGAGGGATTGGGGGCAGGAGGAGAAGGGGACGACAGAGGATGAGATAGCTGGATGGCATCACAGTCTCAATGGGTGTGAGTCTGAGTGAACTCAGGGAGTTGGTGATGTACAGGGAGGCCTGGCATGCTGCAGTTCATGGGGTTGCAAAGAGTCAGACACGACTGAGCACTGAACTCAACTGAACTGAACCTGGGGGGAAGGGGGAATGTGGCAATTTAAAAGTACTGGTTTTCCAAAAGACTTAAACAATGTCTACAAATATTCACTAATTGACTCTAAGGTGAAGTCATCTACTGTTTTGCACTGACCTTTCCAAGAAAAAAATAGCAAAAATAAATACAACAGCAACAGCAAAAATAAACCAGGCTAAAATACATTTCTACAAATAAAATAAGACATTTAATCCCATCTTTGATTTCATTCTCCATTCTTATGAGCTGGAAGATAGAAACAAGTAAAACAGTCTTGAGGCTCATGTTTTTCGGTAGAATAACCATCCCATTAGCCCTGGATGACTTACTCTGGACTGTTATGTGCAGAATAAATGAGCTTTTACTTTACTGAAAGGCCATTGTAGCCTGGGTTCTTTTTATCACAACAGCATAGCCTATACTAATGGTCATTTGGTGTTGCTACAACCCAAATTCTAAAATGTGTAGCGTTTATTGTTTAGACAGCATGAGATAAGAAAGCAGCTATCACAGGCTGAACAGACAAAAAATAAAAGTAGAAACTTTTTCAAGTTAGAATTATCCTCTGAAAGGGACTTATAGCATCCATACTTTCATATGGTTGATTGAAAATAAATGATATCCAGCGATTAATAAACTTTAAAGCATTTGTATTAGCAAAGGAACTGCAAATATGAGTAACAGAAACCTGGGATTTAACGTTTAAAGTTTGTTCAGTATCCTCTACTAATAGCGGCAGGTGTGGGCTATAAAGTTTATAAATCCCCAGGAAAACCTACTTTCTAACCTCCTCCTTAGATATTATCATATAGGATAAAACTATAAACTATAAGATGCACAAAGGAATNTTTGTCGGAGAAGACTCTTGGGAGACCCTTGGACTGCAAGGAGATCCAATCAGTCCATTCTCAAGGAGATCGGCCTTGGGATTTCTTTGGAAGGAATGATGCTTTTGAACTCTGTTGTTGGAGAAGACTCTTGAGAGTTCCCTTGGACTGCAAAGACATCAAACCAGTCCATTCTAAAGGAGATTGGCCCTGGGATTTCTTTGGAAGGAATGATGCTGAAGCTGAAGCTCCAGTACTTTGGCCACCTCATGCGAAGAGTTGACTCATGGGAAAGACTCTGATGCTGTGAGGGATTGGGGGCAGGAGGAGAAGGGGACGACAGAGGATGAGATAGCTGGATGGCATCACAGTCTCAATGGGTGTGAGTCTGAGTGAACTCAGGGAGTTGGTGATGTACAGGGAGGCCTGGCATGCTGCAGTTCATGGGGTTGCAAAGAGTCAGACACGACTGAGCACTGAACTCAACTGAACTGAACCTGGGGGGAAGGGGGAATGTGGCAATTTAAAAGTACTGGTTTTCCAAAAGACTTAAACAATGTCTACAAATATTCACTAATTGACTCTAAGGTGAAGTCATCTACTGTTTTGCACTGACCTTTCCAAGAAAAAAATAGCAAAAATAAATACAACAGCAACAGCAAAAATAAACCAGGCTAAAATACATTTCTACAAATAAAATAAGACATTTAATCCCATCTTTGATTTCATTCTCCATTCTTATGAGCTGGAAGATAGAAACAAGTAAAACAGTCTTGAGGCTCATGTTTTTCGGTAGAATAACCATCCCATTAGCCCTGGATGACTTACTCTGGACTGTTATGTGCAGAATAAATGAGCTTTTACTTTACTGAAAGGCCATTGTAGCCTGGGTTCTTTTTATCACAACAGCATAGCCTATACTAATGGTCATTTGGTGTTGCTACAACCCAAATTCTAAAATGTGTAGCGTTTATTGTTTAGACAGCATGAGATAAGAAAGCAGCTATCACAGGCTGAACAGACAAAAAATAAAAGTAGAAACTTTTTCAAGTTAGAATTATCCTCTGAAAGGGACTTATAGCATCCATACTTTCATATGGTTGATTGAAAATAAATGATATCCAGCGATTAATAAACTTTAAAGCATTTGTATTAGCAAAGGAACTGCAAATATGAGTAACAGAAACCTGGGATTTAACGTTTAAAGTTTGTTCAGTATCCTCTACTAATAGCGGCAGGTGTGGGCTATAAAGTTTATAAATCCCCAGGAAAACCTACTTTCTAACCTCCTCCTTAGATATTATCATATAGGATAAAACTATAAACTATAAGATGCACAAAGGAATTATTATAAAACAGCCACAGAGGCAGTTGAAAGGGTTATCAGGGAACAACTCTCCTCCAGTCAATTCTGTCATGAGATCTAGTTAGAGGAGTGCATCATTCCAGGAACCCAGGCTTCAGAAACCCCATGTGTCTAATGATACATGCACCAAAAAGGTGCAAAGCAATGCATGGGTCCACATAGAAATCAGGATGCTACCCTAAGTAAGCCATCAGTCTCAGTTCTGTTGCTCAGCTGTATCCGACTCTTTGCGACCCCATGAACCGCAGCACACCAGGCCTCCCTGTCCATCACCAAATATAGGACTTTACTCAAACTCATGTCCACTGAGTCGGTAATGCCATCCAACCATATCATCCTCTGTCATCCCCTTTTCCTCCCACCCTCAGTCTTTCCCAGCATCAGGATCTTTTCAAATGAGTCAGCTCTTCACATCAGGTGACCAAAGTACTGGAGTTTCAGCTTCAACATCAGCCCTTCCAATGAACATCCAGGACTGATCTCCTGTAGGATTGACTGGTTTGATCTGCTTGCAGTCCAAGCGACTCTCAAGAGTCTTCTCTAACACTACAATTCAAAAGCATCAATTGTTTGGTACTCAGGTTTCTTTACAATCCAATTCTCACACCCATACATGACCACTGGAAAAACCATAGCCTTGAAAATACAAACCTTTGTTGACAAAGTAATGTCTTTGCTTTTGAATATGCTGTCTAGGTTGATCATAACTTTGCTTCCAAGGAATAAATGCCTTTTAATTTCATGGCTGCAGTCACCATGTGTAGTGATTTTGGAGCTCCCCAAAATAAAGTCAGTCACTGTTTCCCATCTATTTAACATGAAGTGATGGGACCAGATGCCATTATCTTCGTTTTCTGAATGTTGAGCTTTAAGCCTACTTTTTCACTCTTCTCTTTCACTATCATCAAGAGGCTTTTTAGTTCTTCTTCAATTTCTGCCCTAAGAGTGGTGTTATCTACATATCTGAGGTTATTGATATATGTCCCACGAATCTTGATTCCAGCTTGTGCTTCTTCCAGCCCAGTGTTTCTCATGATGTAGTCTTCATATAAGTTAAATAAGCAGGGGGACAATATACAGCCTTGAAGTACTCCTTTTCCTATTTGGAACCAGTCCATTGTTCCATGTCCAGTTCTAACTTTGGTTCCTGACCTGCATACAGGTTTCTCAAGAGGTATGCCAGGTGTTCTGGTATTCCCACCTCTTTCATATTTTCCAGTTCATTGTGATCCACACAGTGAAAGGCTTTCGCATAATCAATAAAGTAGAAATAGATGTTTTTTTCTGGAACTCTCTTGGAACTCTCTGGCTTTTCCAATTATCCAGAAGATGTTGGCAATTTGATCTCTGGTTCCTCTGCCTTTTCTAAAACTAGCTTGAACATCTGGAAGTTCACGGTTCATATATTGCTGAAGACTGGCTTGGAGAATTTTGAGAATTACTTTACTAGCATGTGAGATGAGTGCAATTGTGTAGTAGTTTCAGCATTCCTTGGCATTGCCTTTCTTTGAGATTGGAATGAAAAATTATCTTTTCCAATCCTATGGCCACTGCTGAGTTTTCCAAGTTTGCTGATCTATTGAGTCCAGCACTTTCACAGTATCATCTTTTAAGATTTGAAATAGCTCAACTGGAATTCTATCACCTCCACTAGCTTTGTTCATAGCAATGATTCCTAAAGCCCACTTTACTTCACATTCCAAGATATCTGACTGTAGGTGAATGATCACATCATTCTGATTAACTATGTCATGAAGATCTGTTTTGTACAGTTCTGTGTATTCTTACCACCTTTTCTTAATACCTTTTGATTCTGTTAGGTCCATACCATTTCTATCCTTTATTGAGTCCATCTTTGAATGAAATGTTCCCTTGGTATCTCTAATTTTCTTGAAGAGGTCTCTCAGTCAATTCAGTTGCTCAGTCGTGTCCGACTCTTTGTGACCCCATAAATTACAGCAAGCCAGGCCTCCCTGTCCATCACCAACTCTCGGACTTCACTGAGACTCAGGCCGATCAAGTCAGTGATGCCATCCAGCCATCTCATCCTCTGTCGTCCTCTTCTCCTCCTGCCCCCAATCNTGTTTTCTGGGATACATTTTTGGAGAGCAGTTGAATCAGCTTTTCAAAATATAGACAGATCATGACAATTATCTGCTGAAAATAACTTCATGGCCACTTGCCTCACTACGGGAAACAGACAACTTATTGACAATGAAATACAAAACATTTGATAGCTTGATGACCCATAAATTCTGTGACTTTATACCCTAACTGACTCATCTTCATGACATCAGCCTCCTGTCCCTTCTTCAAATATACTGTGCCAAGCTATCTCTGGACCCTTGTGCTTGCTCTCTCCTCTTTGGGAACAACTTCTTCTGAGGTCCACATGGAAACAAGCTTTTTCTCAGATATCACTTTTTCAACTATATATTACTTTCCAACAACCTTAACTGCAATTTTTCTTAATATGTCTATTTCATTTTTCTTCATAAATTGAATATTCTCTAATTTACTTGTTTATTGTGCTTATTGCCCATCTCCCCACTACAAAATAATAACAAATGTAGAAATGTACTTTTTTAACTTCAGAAATACATGGTTTTAATATAGCCCCTAAATTGTATTCGGGTGGATCAGCAGTAAATAATTCACACGCCAAAGCAGGAAATGTGGATTTGATCCCTGAGTCAGGAAGATTTCCTTGAGAAAGAAATGGCTACTCACTCCAGTATTCTTGCTTGGGAAATCACGTGGACAGAGAAGCCTGATGGGCTATAATTCATAGATTTGCAAACAGTTAACACAGCTGAGCATCACTACTCCTTAGGCCTTCTGTGTAACACTGGAATCGGTACTCTTGGCAATGCGAGAATTGATGTGAGAACGGAGGTGAGAATCCTCAGTCCCTGGGAGGGCACCTCCCACCTAGCTGAGCTTGTGCATCATGATACTCTCTCTGTCTCCTTGCCCCAGCCCTTAAATTGTAAAGGAATGATTTTCTTATGATTTTTTTGATGTGACATTTTTTGAATGTTTGTGCTCTTTGTTGGTGATTTCATTGTTTGAAATGCCACTGCAGGAGTCATGCTAAAGTTTTGTCTAGTGTTCCTAAGAGCAGGAAGGCTGTGAGGTGAGTTATTAAGAAAATACATGTATTTGAAAATCCATGTTCAAGTATGGTTTGGAGTAAATTCCATGTAATGGACAAAAAATATGCATAGTAAATATGGTGTCTTTAAATGAACACACACAGAACAGGTTTAAGCACTGATCAGTTGACAAAAATGTGATTAGAAGCTGATAGGAATCTTATTCTATATTTTGCCTAGAAGCAATGATTCGGTATTCACTAATTCAATATTCATAATGACTTTAAAGAACATAACTACTGCTAATATCAAGGACTGACAACATTTAAAAATTATATCATGAATATTTCCCATATAATTAAAAATAATATTTGGCTAAGCAAGAGTTATGCTCAAAATACATATGTTCAGGTGCTTGCAAAATAACATAGATAATTTTCTCTTTTGACATATGTTCTTTCAAAACTCATGGAATTCTCCAGCAAGAGGGAATCTTCCTGACACAGGAATCAAACCTGTGTCTATTGCATTTACTGAATTGGCAAGTGGATTCTTTACCACTACACCATGTGGGAAGCCCAGAGAATTATCTATAGACCCTCTATGTCTGGCTCACAAAGCATACTGTCAGGGAAAGTGGTTAACTAGGGCTAACATGACTTAGAGATTCCTATAATCATGCTTACAGTTTATTACATAAAAAAAATGATGCAGTATGAAATTACCAAAGGGAAAAGTCTCCAGATGTGACAACACATATGAAGTGGTACCAACTAGAGAGACTCAACTGGGTATTGATGTCCAGAGTTTCATAGAGAATCAGTCATGTCAGCACTTGTGTGGTTGGCCTCAGTTGCCCATGCTTTCAGTTCAGTTCAGTTCAGTCGCTCAGTCGTGTCCGACTCTTTGCGACCCCATGAATCACAGCACGCCAGACCTCCCTGTCCATCACAAACTCCTGGAGTTCACTCAGACTCACACCCATCGAGTCAGTGATGCCATCCAGCCATCTCATCCTCTGTCATCCCCTTCTCCTTCTGCCCCCAATCACTCCCAGCATCAGAGTCTTTTCCAATGAGTCAACTCTTTGCATGAGGTGGCCAAAGTACTGGAGCATCAGCTTTACACTCCCCAAAAAAGAACAAGAGTTTATCATAAACACTATTGTTAGCATAGACTATCTGGGCACACACTGCCCAGCAGGCAAACACTGTTATCAAACAGGCTTTCCTTGGAAATGTTCAGTATTCTAGCATTAAACTCTGCCACTCCTCCTTCAGTTCAGTTCAGTTGCTCAGTCGTGTCCAATTCTTTGCGACCCCATGAATCACAGCGCTCCAGGCCTCCCTGTCCATCATCAACTCCCGGAGTTCACTCAGATTCATGTTCATTGAGTCAGTGATGCCATCCAGACATCTCATCCTCTGTCGTCCTCTTCTCCTCCTGCCCCCAATCCCTCCCAGCATCAGAGTCTTTTCCAATGAGTCAACTCTTCGCATGAGGTGGCCAAAGTACTGGAGCTTCAGCTTCAGGATCATTCCTTCCAAAGAAATCCCAGGGCCGATCTCCTTCAGAATGGACTGGTTGGATCTCCTTGCAGTCCAAGGGACTCTCAAGAGTCTTCTCCAATACCGCATTTCAAAAGCATCGATTCTTTGGTGCTCAACCTTCTTTACAGTTCAACTCTCAGATCCATACATGACCAGTGGAANATCATTCCTTCCAAAGAAATCCCAGGGCCGATCTCCTTCAGAATGGACTGGTTGGATCTCCTTGCAGTCCAAGGGACTCTCAAGAGTCTTCTCCAATACCGCATTTCAAAAGCATCGATTCTTTGGTGCTCAACCTTCTTTACAGTTCAACTCTCAGATCCATACATGACCAGTGGAAAAACCATAGCCTTGGCTAGACGGACCCTTGTCGCCAAAGTAATATCTCTGCTTTTGAATATGCTATCTGGGTTGATCATAACTTTTCTTCCAAGGAGTAAGTGTCTTTTAATTTCATGGCTGCAGTCACCATC
>SJYA01010954.1:0-13253 GCA_006410615.1 Neotragus moschatus
CCTGGCGTGCTGCGACTCATGGGGTTGCAAAGAGTCAGACACAACTGAGCAACTGAACTGAACTGATGAGTACTGTGTACATTTTTTTCCATGTGTCTTTTGGTCATCTGTATGTCTTTGAAAAAATGACTGTTCCTGTCTACTGTTAATTTGTTAATTAGGTTGTTGGGTTTCTTTTGCTATTGAGTTGTATACATTCTTTGAAATTTTGAATGTTGACCTCTTATCAGATTTATCTTTTACAAATAACTTCTCCCATTCAGAGGGTGGTCTTTTTGTCTCTTTAATAGTTTTCGTCACTGTACAAACTTTTTAGTTTGATGTAGTCCCAATTACTATTTTTGCTTTTGTTTCTCTTGCCTGAGGAGACAGATCCAAAATAGCTTTGGTAAGATCTACGTTAAAGGTCATGCTATCTATGCTTTCTCTGGAGTTTTCTGGTTTCAGCTCTTATGTTTAAGTCTTTAATTCATTTTGGGTTTATTTTTGGATATGATATGAAGAAGTGATCCAATTTGATTCTTTTGCATGTAGCTGTCCACTTTCCCCAAAACCATTTGTTGAAGAGGCTGTCTTTTCCCCTTTAAATTTTCTTGCCGCTTTTCTCATAGATTCAGTTCAGTTCAGTCGCTCAGTCGTGTCCGACTCTTTGCGACCCCATGAATCGCAGCGCGCCAGGCCTCCCTGTCCATCACCAACTCCTGAGTTCACTCAGACTCACGTCCATCGAGTCAGTGTTGTCATCCAGCCATCTCATCCTCTGTCGTCCCCTTCTCCTCCTGCCCCCAGTCCCTCCCAGCATCAGAGTCTTTTCCAGTGAGTCAGCTCTTCGCATGAGGTGGCCAAAGTACTGGAGTTTCAGCTTCAGCATCATTCCCTCCAAAGAAATCCCAGGGCTGATCTCCTTCAGAATGGACTGGCTGGATCTCCTTGCAGTCCAGGGGACTCTCAAGAGTCTTCTCCAATACCACAGTTCAAAAGCATCAATTGACCATTTAACTGTGGGTTTATTTCTGGGCTCTCTATCCTGTTCTGTTGATCTATGTCTTGTTTTTGTGCCAGTACTTCATTGTTTTGATTACCATAGCTTTGTATAGAGTTTAAAATCAGGGAGCATGATACCTACAGCTTTGTTGTTCTTTCTAAAAATTGTTTTGTCTATTCTGGGTCTTTTGTATTTCCATATAAATTTTAGGATTTCTCTTTTGGGTCTGTGAACAAAGCCATAGGTATTTTGATAGAGATTACATTGAATATTTCCATTGCTTTGGGTTCACTTCAGTTGCTCAGTTGTGTCGGACTCTTTGCGACCCAATGGACTGGAGCACACCAGGCCTCCCTGTCCATCACCAACTCCTGGAGTTTACCCAAACTCATTTCCGTCGAGTCAGTGATGCCATCCAACTATCTCATGCTCTGTTGTCCCCTTCTCCTCCCACCCTCAATCTTCCCCAGCATCAGGGGATTTTCAAATGAGTCAGTTCTTTGCATCAGGTGGCCAAAGTATTGGAGTTTCAGCTTCAACAGCAGTCTTTCCAATGAACACCCAGGACTGATATCCTTTAGAATGACTGGTTGGATCTCCTTGAAGTCCAAGGGAATCACAAGAGTCTTCTCCAATACTGCAGTTCAAAAACATCAATTCTTCAGCATTCAGCTTTCTTCACAGTCCAACTCATCCATACATGACTACTGGAAAAACCATAACCTTGATGAGACAGACGTTTGTTGGCAAAGTAATGTCTCTACATTTTCATATGCTGTCTAGATTGGTCATAACTTTCCTTCCTAGGAGTAAATGTCTTTTAATTTCATGGCTGCAGTCACCATCTGCAGTGATTTTGGAGCACAAAGTCAGCCACTGTTTCCCCATCTATTTGCCATGAAATGATGGGACCACATGCCATGATCTTAGTTTTCTGAATGTTGAGCTTTAAGCCAGCTCACTCTCCTCTTTAATTTTCATCAAGAGGCTCTTTAGTTCTTCTTCACTTTCTACCGTAAAGGTGGTGTCATCTGCATATCTGAGGTTATTGATATTTCTCCCAGCAATCTTGATTCCAGCTTGTGCTTTTTCCAACACAGTGTTTCTCATGATGTACTCTGCATATAAGTTAGATAAGCAGGGTGACAATATACAGCTTTGATGTACTCCTTTTCCTATTTGGAACCAGTCTATTGTTCCCATGTCCAGTTCTAACTATTGCTTCCTGACCTCCATGCAGATTTCTCAAGAGGCAAGTCATGTTATCTGGTGTTCCCATCTCTTTCAGAATTTTCCACAGTTCCTTGTGATCCACAGAGTCAAAGGCTTTGGCATAGTCAATAAAGCAGAAATAGATGTTTTTCTGGAACTCTCTTGCTTTTTCCATGATCCAGCAGATGTTGGCAATTTGATCTCTGGTTCCTCTGCCTTTTCGAAAACCAGCTTGAACATCTGGAAGTTCATGGTTCATGTATTGCTGAAGCCTGGCTTGGAGAATTTTGAGCATTACTTTACTAGTGTGTGAGATGAGTGCAATTGTGCAGTAGTTTGAGCATTCTTTGGCACTGCCTTTCTTTGGGATTGGAATGAAAACT
This sequence comes from Neotragus moschatus, assembly GCA_006410615.1. Lineage (NCBI taxonomy): Eukaryota > Metazoa > Chordata > Mammalia > Artiodactyla > Bovidae > Neotragus > Neotragus moschatus. The sequence continues at coordinate 2,581 of SJYA01010954.1, forward strand.
GACCGTTTCCAGTCCTGTGCCCACTGCTGAGTTTTCCAAATTTGCCGGCATATTGGGTGCAGCACTTTCACAACATCATCTTTTAGAATTTGAAATGGCTCATCTGGAATTCCATCACCTCCACTAGCTTTGTTTGTTGTGATGCTTCCAAAGGCCCACTTGACTTCACANTTTCCAGTCCTGTGCCCACTGCTGAGTTTTCCAAATTTGCCGGCATATTGGGTGCAGCACTTTCACAACATCATCTTTTAGAATTTGAAATGGCTCATCTGGAATTCCATCACCTCCACTAGCTTTGTTTGTTGTGATGCTTCCAAAGGCCCACTTGACTTCACACTTCAGGCTGTCTGGCTCTAGATGAGTGATCACACTCTAGATGAGTGATTATCTGGGTGGTAAAGATCTTTTTTGTACAGTTCTGTGTATTCTTGCCACCTCTTAATATCTACTGCTTCTGTCAGGTCCATACCATTTCTGTCCTCTCTTGAGCCCATCTTTGCATGAAATGTTGCCTTGGTATCTCTAATTTTCTTGAAGAGATCTCTAGTCTTTCCCATTCTGTTCTTTTCCTCTGTTTTTTTGCATTGATCACTGAGGAAGGCTTTCTTATCTCTCCTTGCTATTCTTTGGAACTCTGCATTCAAATGGGTATATCTTTCCTTTTCTCCTTTGCTTTTGGCTTCCCTTCTTTTCACAGCTATTTGTAAGGCCTCCTTAGACTGCCATTTTGCTTTTTTTCAGTTCTTTCCCATGGGGATGATCTTGCTTCCTGTCTCTTGTGCATGTTATGAACCTCTGTCCATAATTCATCAGGCATTCTATCAGATCTAGTCCCTTAAATCTATTTCTCACTTCTGCTGTATAATCATAAGGGATTGATTTAGGTCATACCTGAATGGCCTAGTGCTTTTCCCCACTTTCTTCAATTTAAGTCTGAATTTGGCAATAAGGGGTTTATGATCTGAGCCACAATCAGCTCCCAGTCTTGTTTTTGCTGACTGTATAGAGCTTCGCCATCTTTGGCTGCAAAGAATATAATGAATCTAATATCAGTGTTGGCCATCTGGTGATGTGCATGTGTAGAATCTTGTCTTATGTTGTTGGAAGAGAGTGTTTGCTATAACCAGTGCATTTTCTTGGCAAAATTCAATTAGCCTTTGCCCTGCTTCATTCTGTATTTAAGGCCAAATTTGCCTGTTACTCCAGGTGTTTCTTGACTTCCTACTTTTGCATTCCAGTCCTCTGTAATGAAAAGGACTCTTTTGGGGGTGTTAGTTCTAAAAGGTCTTTTAGATCTTCATAGAACCATTCAACTTCCACTTCTTCAGCATTACTGGTTGGGGCATAGACTTGGATTACCATGATATTGAATGGTTTGTCTCGGAAATGAATAGAGATCATTCTGTCGTTTTTGAGATTGCATCCAAGTACTGTGTTTCAGGCTCTTTTGTTGACTATGATGGCTACTCCATTTCTTCTAAGGGATTCCTGCCCATAGTAGTAGATATAATGGTCATCTGAGTTAAATTCACCCTTTCCAGTCCATCTTAGTTCGCTGATTCCTAGAATGTCAGTGTTCACTCTTGCCATCTCCTTTTTGACCACTTCCAATTTGCCTTGATTCATGCACCTAACATTCTGGGTTCCTATGCAATATTGCTCTTTACATCATTGGACCTTGCTTCTATCACCAGTCACATCCACAACTGGTTGTTGTTTTTGCTTTGGCTCCATCCCTTCATTCTTTCTTTCTCCACTGATCTCCACTAGCATATTGGGCACCTATCAACTTGGGGAGTTCATCTTTCAGTGTCCTATCTTTTTGCCTTTTCATACTACTCATGGAGTTCTCAGGGCAAGAATACTAAAGTGCTCTGCCCTTCCATTCTCCAGTGGACCACATTTTGTCAGAACTCTCCACCATTACCCATCATCTTGGGTGTGCCTAGACAGCATGGCTTAGTTTCATTGAGTTGGACAAGGCTGTGGTCCTTGTGATCAGATTGGCTAGTTTTTTGTGATTGTGGTTTCAGTCTGTCTTCCCTCTGATGCCTACTGTCTTACTGGGGTTTCTCTTCCCTTAGACGTAGGGTATCTCTTCACGGCTGCTCCAGCAAAGTGCCACCGTTGCACCTTACCTTGGATGTAGGGTGTCTCCTCATGGCTGCCGCTCCTGACCTTGGACATGGGGTATCGCCTCTCAGCTGCTCTTCGCGCAGCACACCACCACTCCTGGGGTAGTATGATTATCTTCACGGTATTCTTTCAGTCCTTTAGCACAATATATCTTTCCATTTCTTTGTGTCATCTTCAGTGTCTTTCATCAGTGTCTTTTAGTTGTCCAGCATAGATTTGTTCCTAGGTTTTTGGGGGGTTTTTGGGGTACAATTGCATATGGAATTTTTTTTTCTTAATTTCTCTCTGTTCATTGTTAGTATGTATAAAAATTAGATTTTTGTTTGCTGCCACTTTTCTGAATTCCTTTTTTTCTAAAAGTTAAAAATTTTTTTTCCATATATACTATCATGTCATCTGCAAACAGTGATAGTTTTACTTGTTCCTTTCCTGTCTGGATTCCTTTTATTTCTCTTTAAAGGAACTATATTTTTAAATGAAAACTTTTGTGTTTGCTTTCATAAAAGAATTGAGTATGATTAAAGCTGAAAAGCAGGGTCCTTGGTGATGATGACTATCAGTCTTAGATTTCAGCATATGGGAAGTGAAACCATAGAGAGTGACAGGAATGAATGTATATTATCACTCTTGGAGGAAAGGACAGCTTTCAAGGGGCCTTTGAGGTAGAAAACAGTCGTCCATGACTTCTCAGTATTTGTTACATGGTCTCCCTGTGGGACTCCAGGGAGATTCTCAGGTGGGGAAAGTGGGTGGCATGTGGACTGATCCAAAACTAAAGTTCTCTGCCCTCATGCCAGTGCCACCCAATTTCGTGTCACCTAAGGGCAGCCTACTCAGTAAGTTATAAAGGGGAACAGTTCATATTTCCAGCTGAAATTAGCAAGTACCTTAAGTTTGCTGGATATTCAAATATATGTTCTTCAGATAAGAGCAGCTAATCACTGGAGCTGGGACTGGACATTTATTTAACAGAAAGTGGTACACAGTGGGAGGAGATTATGGACTAAGAGACTGGGATAGGCAGGCACAGGTAAGCATATATAGAGTACTGTGGCTCATCAGGGCCTTGCAAGTGCTTTGTGTAGGATCAGAGAGGAAGCTGAGGGAGAGGGAACAGCAGGAAGATAAATACGTTGTTTATATTCTCAAGAAAGAGGCTCTTCACATCAGGAAATGTAAAGTGGTACAACTTTTTGGGTAAGTCTTACAGCAATCTATGTCAAAAGTGTTAATTTAGAAAGATACTAGGACATTATGTTAAGGAAATAAGTTATCCATAAAATCTTCTATTCAAGAATATTCACAATAGCACACACAAAAAAGTGAGAGTGAAGAGAGGAGCAGACAGCAGGACCTACCAGGAGCTGGGGATGGAACAGCCATTAAAGTGCCATTAAAGTGTCTGCTCTCTGGAAGCATACATTTTGGTGCAGTTGGATGTGAGTCAGAAGCTCTTGTACAGAAAATAAACAACTTAAAAAATATTATATTATGACAGATGGAGGGAAGTGCTTTGAAGATTAATAAAGTGAACTCAGGGCATTGCAAGAGACAGAAAATGGCGCTATCTATTTTAGGTAGAATAATTAGGAAAGGTAGGTTGATATTTGGGTGGAGACTTGAATAAAATGGGGGAGCATATCATACCAGAATCTGGCAGAGGCGTGAGGAGAGACATAAGTGAGGGAGGTTAAAAGGTACAGACTTCCAGATGCAAAATAAATGAGTCATGAGTATGAAATGTACAGTGTGGGGAAGACAGTCAGTAATTATGTAATATCTTTGTATGTGACAGATGGTAACTAGGCTTATCATATTGTATCTTATGTAATGTATAGGAATATTATATCACTTTGTTTTATACAGGAACTAACAGTGTTATAGGTCAATTATACTTTAACAAACAAATTCTTAGAAAAAGTTTTCAGATTTATGCCTACCAGAGGCAGGTGATAGGGGGAAGGGGAATTGGATGAAGTCAGTCAAAAGGTACAAGCTTTCAGTTATAAGGTAAATAAATACCAGGGTTAAAATGTACAATATGATAAATATAATTAACACTACTGTGCATTACATGTGAAAGCTAATCTAAGAGTTTTTGTCAAAAAGAAAAAAGTTGTTTTCCTTTAATTTTTTATCAACATGAGATGATGAGCGTTCACTAAACTTATTCTGATAATCATTCTGTGATGTATGTAAGTCAAATCATTATTCTGTACAGCCTAAACTTACACAGTATGGTATGTCAGAAATAGAAACAAATGGGCCAAATTTTGAGAATTATTGACTCAGAATGTCAGCATTCATGCATATGTTTGAAATTTTCCTTAACAAAAGCATACTCCTAAATTTAAGTAAAGTAAATCTCCCGTCTACAGTGGATAGAAGTGGTACAAACTTAAAAAGAACAGACATGTTAAATTTGCATAACATATAGAATTCATGTAAAATCCATAACCTACTGGGAGAGAAGATTGAAATCCTAGAAAAGCATAGAAAATGTTTCCTTCTTGCCCTTTTTAAAAACAGTGAGGCAGACATTTTCCACAGCTGTAAATAGGATAGGCAGTTTAAGACTTGGAAGAGGAAAAGGGAAAGGGAAAACAAATCTGGCAGAATGACCTAGGCAGAGGGCCAGTAGGTGTGGAGGACCTGAGGTTGTTGTTAGGTGAGTTCTTAGACTGATAAGGAGCACGTTGTCCCTGAGGCAGGGGAAGCTGGGAGAGTAGGTGGTGTTAGAACCTTGTAAACCATGGTGAGGACTTGGGACTTGATTCTGCATAAGATGCACACTTTGGGGAGATTGATGTAGCTTGAGTTTAGAAGGATCGTGCCAGCCTGTGAATGAAAAATAGACCAGGGAGTCAGTCAGGATTATGGAAGCTGAAGAACTAATAGGAGGCTACTGAAATAATCCAGACAGTATACAACTGGCTGGGATGGGGGATGAAAAGTGGCTAATGTGGCCTGTGTGTTTAAATAGAGGCTGTAGAAATGGCTGTTGGATGGACATGAGATGTGCAAAAGAGAGGAGTTGTAGGTGACCACAGGATTTTTGGTCTAAACATAAGTACAGAGCTGCTGTTGAGACTCAGAAGAAGAGGCGAGCAGACAGCATAGAGTATGAGGCATGCTGAGTTCAGATTTAAGACGTGTTGAACTTGAGCTGTTCTATGGTATCAAAGTGAAATGCTGACTTGGCAGTAGGGCAGAAGAATCTGTAGTTCAGAGTAGAACTGGGGATGGATATTGGAGAAGTGGGTCATTAACTTGTACAAAAACCAGAGGGTAGTAGCTAGAAGTCAAATGGAGGCCTTCCAAGGAGAGAATGACCACCTGTGCCCATCTTTAATCATGCATTTGCCTGGAAAATCCCATGGATGGAGGAGCCTGGTAGGCTGCAGTCCATGATGTCGCTAAGAGTCGGGCACGACTGAGCAACTTCACTTTCACTTTTCACTTTCATGCATTCAAGAAGGAAATGGCAACCTACTCCAGAGTTCTTGCCTGGAGAATCCCAAGGGTGGAGCCTGGTGGGCTGCCATCTGTGGGGTTGGACAGAGTCGGACACGACTGAAGCAGCAGCACCAGTGTGTTTGGTGATTTTAACCAGTATATTTCACAGGGGCTAGAAGCCCCTGGTGAAAGTGGGTTTGAGAAAAGGAGGAGTGTTTGTGGCTGAAGAAAAGCTTTTGTTTTAATATGAGTTATTGTGATTCTTTGTATGCTGATAGGAAATTTCCAGTGGAAAGGGGGAAATTATTGATTCAAGAGGTGGTGGGGACAATTTCAGGAGTAAAGCCACTGAACTGGTGAGAGGGCTTAAGAATTAGTACACAATAGAGGATTTGGCTTTAATGAGAGCATCGACAGTTCATCTGTCGTTGTGGTTCCCAGTCCCAGATTCACATCAGAAACATGGAATGCTGAAAACACACTGCTGCCTGGCTGCCCCCTTAGACCAGTGAAATTACAGGCTCCAAGCTGAGGCCCTGGCACTGGTGTTCTCTGAGAGCTCCCTCTGTGCCTCTCGACACTTGGAGAGGGCTGGGAGGATGACAGTGTGTAAGGCTGGTGCAGGCAGTTTGATCAGCTTGGTGAAAAAAGCTTGGGGAAGGTCTCTCAGTTTTATTTTTTCAGTGAAGTGAGAAGCAACATCAACTCAAAGCGGGGAGGAGAAGGGAAGAGTGTGATGGATGAAACTCTCACCTCCCTTAAATAAGGGGAATGGGACACTCCTTGTTCATTAGGGAAGCAGAGTGCACTCTGATTTGTTTTCTGGGCTGTTAGTAACTTAATTTAGATTTCTATGCATTAAATTCCACCTATTTAATGTGTTGTTTATGTGTGCTGCTTTTCCTCTAGAAATCTACATCTATATTGGAATTTTACCAAGAACTTGGATTGCCACCAAAGCAGAAAATTAAAATGTTTAACGTAACAGATAATGCTGTTATTAAGCCAGGTAATCTGAGATCGGGGAGAGGAGGGAGGTAAAAATACCCAAATATGTGATTTGTTTAATGTCAGCCCTTTCAGTAAAGCTGATTTCACAATACAAAGTCCCAAACATTTATTTTTAAATATAAAACCGTGTCTGATTTAATCACTAGGGACAAACAGGTCTTTTTCTTTTTTAAGTGGAAGGAACTGTAGAGAACTCTTTGTTTTCCATGAAAGAAGGAGGAACAGTTTTGTTTTTAATGTACAGAGTGTTTCACATTTGGAAAAGCCTCTCCAAATAAGTAAGTGAACTTTTAAAATGTGAAGTTCGCTGTTCGTAGGCTGGTATTTTATTAAGTGAGGAATAGATTCTCACTGTGATAGAATAAGAAAATATAGCCAGAAAGAAAAAAGTGACTGACCATGGCATCTCAATGTAAAGATTCTTACTTTAAAATTCCAAAGTATTTTACCTACTCCATGGAATATCAAAAAGTCAGATTTAGCAATATGATTATATTGGTTCACATACTTAATGGTATTTTGATGTTTTTGAACTTTAGAAAAGCTTCCTAATGTCTTGAACTTGAGTTCTTGAGAAGCGGACTGTAGAAGGATATTTTAAGATTTGATATTCTAATACCTGAACTGAATTTCTTGAGGTAGAATACAATTTCAATAGGCCTTGTTAATTGGGGTGATAGAGTCAACCTTGATAAAACCTAGAATTGAAGGTATTTTTTTAAGAGCAAATTTTTCATCTTTGAGGTAAAGTAAATGGAGTTAACTAGTATAAACATGAAGTCTGTGTTAACTTTTGCTATAGGTCAAGCTGTACTTTGAGCTATATTTTGGAGGTTTTTTGTGGATGAGAAATGGCCAAATATCAGTTCAGGTGATTCAGCCTCATAGAAATTTGATCATTTTCAATCTCTCTATTTTTTCTTAATTCAAGGTTTTTCTCTGCCCATATAAATCCACGTTGGGTCCTACTTAAAGGACCCTACTGAAACCCTGCAGCACTTTACTCCTTGTTTTAAAACAAATACAAATTAGCTTTTGATTATATTGTCTACTACACTGGTTCCAGTTTTTTTTTTTTCTTGAAGTCTTACTGAGTGATATTAATGTTGATTCCTGTTTCTGTATAACTTATTTCCAATAGGGAAAAAAGAAAAGCCTTGATATCCTATGTTTTTTGAGTCATTCTCTTATTTTTATTTTTCTTATTAGAAATGGGAAATATATCTTAATATATTGTTATTCACAAGAAAAAAAACAAAGAATCTCATGTATTTACCAGCAGGAACAATATTGTCAGAGGAGTTGCCTGTTTTACCCAGTATCACGGTGGCCTGTGAAGGCACAAGCACATCAGTGGCTATGGGCCCTCTGACCACCCTAGCACCATGTGCTTCATACTTCAGCCTCCGTACTGTCCATTAAAATGCATTTATTGAGCTGTTTTATTTTTGATGTTTCTAATCATTAAAATTGCAGAAGAGACTGTCCTGACATTTTGAAATCTGATAGCTAGAAAGCTTCCTATCTACTTTGTTTAATGAAGTTGTTTCTGAGCTGACAAATTTCATATTGATTTTTTGTTTTCTTTTCATAAAGGCACTCCTCTTTATGCTGCTCACTTTCGCCCAGGACAATATGTGGATGTCACAGCCAAAACGTAGGTCCACATAACAGATTTTTTCCTTTTGTTTTCCTTGTATATTAAAAAACAGCAGAGTGAGTGAAAGAAGTGCAGTCTTTCAAAGTCAGTGAATAAAAGATAAGTAATCATTATTCTCATTCATTATTCTAATCTTTAATGCAACTGATGGTACCAGTTTTTAAATTGCACTGAATTAGTTGTGTATGAAGAGTTTACATTTTAAATTGAGATGTGTGCTTCTTGAGATGGGACTAAGAGAAAGGTTACATTACTCAAGTTCCTTGTGGGCTGAGCCCGTATCTATTTGAAGACAAAAGGCTACATATATTATGTTGGTAAAAGATACAGGAAGCAGTTAAATTACAAATATCTTGTACTGTAGAGCATTTTTGGAACTGTGTTAAAATCCTATCAGAAACTGGAAGAAGAAAACAGAATCACATCTTAGGCCTCTTCAGTAGCATGACATCATCTCTTGGCACTAGAAGGGACAAAATATTTTGTCAGATGTAAAGAGTTCAGATTTGGTAGAAATGAACACTTAATTGTCACTAGCAGAAATGCTGACTTTAAATCATACTTTAAGTTCAGCACTGGCTAGATAATCTGCAGAAAACTTTAGAACTTGTAGTTTTTTAAAAATCAGTTGTGACAAACTAGAGGAGTGGAATGGGAAGGGCAGGGGAGGCTCAAATGGAAGTGGGTATATGTATACTTCGGCTAATTCACATTGTGTGGCAGAAACCAACACAACATTGTAAAGCAGTTATCCTCCAGTTAAACGTTTTTAAAAATCAATTGATGTTATCTCACTATGGAATAAAGCCGCCAAGCTCTTTTCAGTATCATTTCTTATAATCCATATGATCTAGGCTAAGCTTAACTCCAGATATCAGCTCCCGTCCATTCTTTTGTTTGGCTTGGCTTGTGAGATCTTAAGTTCCCCTATAGGGACTGAACCCCCAGTCTAGGGTAGTGAAAGCGCCTGGTCCTAACCACTGGACTGCCAGGGGATTCCCCAGTTCCCATTCACTCTTATTTCTTGTTCTATTAACATTGAGGACAGTTTCACTGCTTTATGTGTCTCAGTTTCCCTTTTGTCACTTGACAAGGTATGCAGCCTATGTTCCAGGAATATTCTGACTGAGAACCGTTTGAAAGTGAAAGTAGCCTAAAGGTGCTCTGGGATAACCTTAGGTCACAGTGACTGAGCCAGAGCTGCTGCTTGTATCCACGGAAACCAGATAAATCTAGTGTCAGTTTCCTAAATGCAGTCAGATCCTTCTTCGCTTCCTCAATATTATTGCCTACTTTCTAATATGGGCCATGGCACACAGGTCCTAGGGACCTTAGGTTTTGATTAGCTATTTAGAAATGGAGGGGGGTTGGCCTGGAGAGGAGAGCAAGGCTGTAAAGAGACTAAACCGTCCTCCTCTTCTCCTTTCTTCCTGATTGTTGTGAACTCATTCCTACTTGCTGGGGCCTCTGAAATTACTGGTCTCATGGTAACGTTTGTCCTGCGTGCCCTTGCGAAGAAGTCAAAATATTGGAGCTATAAAGCTTTGGTTTGGGTAGATAGGGAGACGTGTTATGAATCAGATGGTTTTACCTTTTAAATTCCTAAGTTATTACACATAATAAAATACTTCACAGTAATTTGTTAACTTACAGTAATAATGTGTGCTTTCCACTACATACTTTGTAGGGTAAATGAGATATTCAAGAAGCCCCCAAAATCAGTTTCCTTTGTTAACAGATGCCTTGTGGCAGTGTTTGTGACTAGCTTGGATTGGAACCTAGCCTTTTTAGTGTCTTTGTTCAATAGATGCTTTTATTTCATATGTTGTTGTTGGGTTTCTTTGACTTCTTTTTTTTTAATTTTTTAATTGAAGGAAAATTGCTTTACCATGTTGTGTTGGTTTCTGCCATACAGAAATGCAAATCAGCCCAAGTTATACGTAAATTACTTCCCTCTTGAGCTTCCCTCCCCTACCCTCATTCCTTAACTTCTCAGAAGCTGTTTTTAAAACTTCAGCCTTTTGTAAGAGTGTGCTCGTTTTGTGTTTTAAGAGCATATATCTAGAAGACAAGAGTGTGTATAGCCATGTGTATTTCAGCCTCAGGACTAAACAGCTGATGAGAACTGAGAGAGGAACTAGCTTTAAGCTTTAGATTAGTTGACACTCACCTGTGGAGAAGGGGGACCTACATTTGTTGTGTGGCTGCTGTATCACCTTCTCATTGACTATATAATGTCTGCACAGTACTCTAGTGTAGGTACCTTTTGGGGGTATTCAGTTCAGTTCAGTTCAGTCGATCAGTCGTGTCCGACTCTTTGCGACCCCATGAATCCCAGTACGACAGGCCTCCCTGTCCATCACCAACTCCCGGAGTTCACTCAGACTCATGCCTATCGAGTCAGTGATGC
>SJYA01010955.1:0-13154 GCA_006410615.1 Neotragus moschatus
TTGCCATTTCCTTCTCCAATGCATGAAAATGAACAGTGAAAGTGAAGTTGCTCAGTCATGTCCACTTTTAATGACTCCACGGACTGCAGCCCACCAGGCTCCTCCATCCATGGGATTTTCCAGGCAAGAGTACTGGAGTGGGGTGCCATTGCCTTCTCCAGAATAAGGCAGTAGAAATTGCTAAATTTCAGAAAAGATCATAGAATTTTCAAAACTAAGAGTTTATTGAGGATACATAGATCCCAACAGACTATCAGGAAAATTATGAACATTTGGTTTGTAAAAGATTTCAGAAAACTCTGGGGGAAGTTGTTTAATTTCCGGTGACACGTAATTCAATTAATAATAAACCAAAAATTTAATCAAATAGGAAATTAAGATAAAATTCTGGTATTTTTCAACACATCTCAAAGCTATTTTATCAATTCTAATGGTAAATCTGCCTACATTACCAGCATGGATGATGAAAAACAATGTTGTCATGCTATTAAACACCACTGCCAAAGGACAAAGGTAATCCTGAAGAATCTCTAGACTAGGAATGTGAAAAATGCAGACTCAGCTTTGAGACACTGAAGAAAAGTGGTAATGTAGATTTGCTTTTAACAATAAAGTATTGTTGGTTTAAAAATTGTGTGTACATTACATACTGTTTTCCCTAGACATAGCACTTTAAATAAGCAACTGCATTAAGGAAATATGATAGTTAAATATGTTCCAATGATGTACTACTGAGTTAGAAAAGCTAGAAAACTACTGTAAGGATATAGAGAGGGCAATCCCAAAGAAGCGATTCATGAAATTAGCCCAAGAGTATCAGGAAAGTTTCCACATAATGTGATAAATTTTAAATAAATTTTGAAGAATAAGACATAAATCCCCAGTCACAAAAGAGGGAAAGTGCTTTTCAGGAGAGAATGTTAGGTACAAAGGCACTGAGGCATGTTTGGTGGAAAAAAAGGAAAATTTAGTGTTATTTCTGGAATGTAATATACATGGATAGTAAGAGGAAACCAGGCAGGAGTGTAGGGGTGGGGCCATAATGTACTGTGAAATTTGAGGTGTGCTCAAACACCCTGGTTTCTTTAATAACAAGAAAGCATGCTGAACTATAGAGCCATGTGTTTTATCACAGCACATTAATGACCACATGTTAGAGAAGAAATTGTAAAAAAAAAAAAAAAAAAAAAAAAAAACATCAGCTATGGCAAAGGCTCAAACATTCTCTATTCTAGTCTTCAGAATACCAGTGTGCAAGGTGATGCCAGGAAGTATACTTTCTTTATGTTACATTAGAATAAGCTGAACCTCAGCTTTTCTGGCATCTAAAAAGCATTAGACTGTATGAAAACTAATGCCCAATGGGGTAAAATGGTTTTGCTAAATCCATGTCTTGGAGAGTTTTACATCTTTACAATGGTTAATGGATGTGCACCCATGAAATATGTAGATAACAGAGTCCTAGAGAATCCTAGGACTCTCAGAGTTTCAAGGCCCTTCAGTTTCTGAAACCACAAAGCAGCTTTGATTTCTTTTAGAATCTGTATAGTGTCTCTAAACATAGTTCTCCCTTTCCCTACCCTACTGTTATATTCATTCTTATGCATACATATCCTGGTTTTGCCCCAATTCTGTGCTTGTACTGTCTTCAACATGCTTTTTATCCAACCTGTCCATTTGAATTTTACCCATTTCTTCTCCCACAGTTCAAGCATTACTGAGCATGTATAAAAAGCAAGAAATGTGTCAAATGGTGTATGAGGTGAAGGGACTAATGCTGGAGCTGAAGCTCCAATACTTTGGCCACCTGATGCAAAGAGCTGACTCATTGGAAAAGACCCTGGAAAGATTGACTGCAGGAGGAGGAGGGGATGGCAGAGGATCAGATGGTTGGATGGCATTACCAGCGCAATGGACATGAGTTCAAGCAAACTCTGGGAGATGGTGAAGGATAGGGAAGCCTGGCATGCTGCAGTCCATGGGATTACAAAGAGTTAAACATGACCGAGAGACAGAACAAAAGCCAGTGTATACTGAACACCCAGAGCATACTGATCACTAGGCAGAGTAGTTCAGTTCAGTTGCTCAGTCATTATCAGATAATTAATTTAGAGTCTAGACACAGAGGTCTGTCATTTTCTTGTCTAGAGATTTCAGTCTCATACAACCCTGTTTTCTTCCTCTCCTAGCTCTATTCTATGCTTTTGCTGGATTTATTAATATCCTTATGTTTTATTATTTCCTTTACAATTTTATTTCTTCAAACACTCCTTATCTCTCATGGAAACTCAGCATTCTCCCTGGTAATCTCAAAGCCTTAAAAATATATATAAATAAAAACAGCATCATTACCATCATTATGAAAAGTTCTTCTGACTTGGTTTTTTCACCTAACAAAAGGAGACATTTTCAGGATCATCTCTCTAGTCCTTCTCAGACACTGGGTAAAAAATAATAAGAATTTTTGGTACAACAAAGAAAGAAAAGGCATCAAATCAAGAAGGAAGAAGTAAAATTGCCACTATTGACAAATGCTATGATTCTATATATTAAAAAGGCACCCCAAAGATTCAACTGAAAAACTGTTGAAACTATTCAGTATAGTTTCAGGACACAAAATCAACATTCAGGAATACAGCTTCTCTGTATACTAAGAGCGAAACATGTGAAAAATAAAACTAGCCATTCACAGTAGCATCAAAAACAATAAAATACCTAAAAGTAAATTTAACCAAGGAAATGAATGAAAACTACAGAATTTTGCTAGGAGAAATTTAAGAAGACACAAACAAAGGAAAAGACATCCTATGTTTATGGATCAGGAGAATTAATACTGTTAAAATGGCCATACTATCCAAAGCCATCTATAGATTGAATGCAGTATCATCAAGATACAGTGATACTATTCACAGAAACAGGGAAAACAATCCTAAAATATGTATGAAACCACAAAAGGCTCCAAGTAGCCAAAGAAATTCTGAGGAAAAAGAACAAAACCAAAGGTATTATACCACCTGATTTCAAACTGCCCTACCAAGCTATAATGAGAGAGACAGCACAGTATTGGCATAAAAATAAACCCATAAACTAATACAATTGTACAGAGAGCCCAGAATTAAACTCTCACAGTTGAGCCACCAGGAAAGCCCCTCACACATATGCAGCCAACTAATATTCAACAAGGTAGCCAAGAACACACAATGGAGAAAGGTTGGTCTCTGCAGCTAATAGTATTGGGAAATTGGATAGACTCAGATGGATCCCTTACCCTATTCGCAAAAATTAATTCAAAATGGTTCAAAGACTTAAACCTGACACTATAAAAATGGGCAATTTCTTTTAATATGACACCAAAAACACAAACAACAGAAGCAAAATCAACAAATGGGACCATGAAACTTAAAAGCTTCTGTATACCAAAAGAAACAAAATGAAGGCAACCTACGAAATGGGAGAAAATTTTCGCAAACCATATACGTATCAGATAAAAGGTTGGTTATCCAAAATGCATAAGAACCTTATAAAATTCAATAACAAAAACAGAGTTAAAATGGGCAAAGGAAATAGACATTTTTTCCAAAGACAAAATCCAAATAGGCAGCAGGTACATGAAAAGATGCTCAACATCACTAATTATTAGGTATTATATTGTTCAGTTGCTCAGTTGTGTCTAACTGTTTATGACCCCATGGACTGCAGACAGCAGGCTTCCCTGTCCTTCACCAACTCCCAGAGTTTGCTCAAACTCATGTCCATTGAGTTGGTGTTGCCATCCAACCATCTCATCCTCTGTTGTCCCCTTCTCTTCATGCCTTCAATCCTTCCCAGCATCAGGATCTTTTCCAATGAGCTGGCTCTTCACATCAGGTGGTCAAAGTATTGGAGAATCATTAGGGAAATGCAAAACCACAGTGAGAGATCACCTCACTCCAGTTAGAATGACTAACATCAAGAAGACAAGGGAAAAATCATAAAGGGGGAATTCTTGTACACTGTTGGTGGAAATGTAAATTGGTTCAACCACTGTGGAGAACAGTATGGAGATTTCTCAAAAAGTGAAAAATAGATATGCCATATGATTCAGCAATTCCACTTCTGGGTATATACTCAAAGGAAATGAAAACAGTATTGTTAAGAAATACACGTCTTCTCACATTTATTGCAGCATTGTTCATAATAGCATAGATATAGAAACAGTCTGAAAGCTCATCAATGATGAATGGATAAAAAAGATATGAGATATATACATATATATATATATGTAAAATTCAGCCACGAGAAAGAACATTCTGCCACTTAAAACAATAGGATGGACCTTAAAAACATTTTGCCAAATGAGATAAGTTAGTAGAGGAAGATAAATACTGTATGATTTCACCTGTGGTATCTAAAAAAGCCAGCCTCATAGGAACTTAGAATAAAATGGTGGTTATCAAAGGATGGTGGTGTGGGAGATAGGACAGATGGTGTTTAAGGTTACAAATTTACAATGAGCAGTAAATAAGCCCTAGAAAAGTATAGTGAATATAAACAATATTGTATTATAAGCAAACATGGCACCCCATTCCAGTACTCCTGCCTGGAAAATCCCATGGACGGAGGAGCCTGGTAGGCTGCAGTCCATGGGGTCACTAAGAGTCAGACAGGACTGAGCAACTTCATTTTGACTTTTCTCTTTCATGCATTGGAGAAGGAAATGGCAACCCATTCTAGTGTTTTTGCCTGGAGAATCCCAGAGGTGGGGGAGCTTGGTGGCTACCGTCTAGGGGGTCGCACAGAGTGGGACACGACTGAAGCAACTTAGCAGCAGCAGCAGCAGAGACTAGAATTAAATTATTCCAATCACTAAAAATGAAAGTTTAATTATATAACATGCTAGAGGTGGTAATTATCACTACAATGGCAATCTTATTACTGTACATAAATGCATCAGATTAACATGCTTTATACTTTAAATTGTGGAGAATTAAAGGGCAACTCACTTCAGTACTCTTGCCTGGAGAATCCTTGGACAGAGGAGCCTGGCGGGTTAGTCCCTGGGGTTGCAGAAGCATCAGACACGACTTAGAGACTAACTGAGAAGTGAAGATACTCAAATCATGATATAAATATTACACACGCAAGGCCAAGACAGTCATTAGCTCAAGTCATTCAGGCTCCAAGTATTTTCCCTGCTGGGTAAACCAACAAGCCACAGAAATTCATTCAAATTATGAACGGGACCCCCAAATATTAAAACTAACATCAAAGATCAGCTGGTTAGGGTCAAGGGCTTATTGAATATCAACTCCTGCATTTTGGATGATGAAACTGGGTTATCTCAGACTTCAGAAATGTGGTGAGTTAAGTCTTTAGAACACCAATGTTTGTCAGACAGAATCTATTTCAAGGATTTGATTGCAAAATTTTGTCAAAAACCAGAATGCAGTCCCTAGAGAATTATTAAATTCTGTTTATTCTAGAGTCACAGGAAAGCACACTGCAATGAAAAAATGTTAGTGTTAATAAAAATCAGATAACAAATGGTTCTTTGGAGACTCTGGCATGAACCATAAGAATCTACAGTATTTCTGCAACACATCAGCTGTTGATACGTCCTGCCTTATTTTGGTCACTGTCATTATGATTCCTCCACTTTTCTGTATTCTTAGAGACTGAAAGATAGCTATGAAAATTTTTCCAGCGAAAAACCCCACACCAGTGAAATACAGAAATTGACTTGCAATTTAGGTCAAATTTAAAGGCTGTTGGGCAACAAAAAGATAAAGCTGATAAAAGCAAGCTTTGGAATGGAAGCAAAAATGAAAAGAAAGACATTTCCACACTCTCCACAGTCTCAAGAAATGAAAGCAGCTGAAATGAGAACAATTCTCCTTGCTTACCCTTCAGAGACAAAGCGGCAGGAAATTGTGAGATTCCTCCCAGAGCCCCACTTGCGAGGAAGCCCATTTAGCAAATGGTATGAGTTGTGGGATCTGTTGTTATTGGTTTTCTTCCCTGGGAACACAGCACACTGGGGACTCAGCTGTACCACAAAACAGTCTTCTAAACCCTCAGACTTGTCAAGCACAGACTGAGAGCTACTCCTTCTGGGTTTGCAAAGGGCCATAACTCTCCCTCTTGGCTCACTTGTCTTGGCACTATTGAATTGCTAGGAGGAAGCTTTTGAACCTATCAGTCAAGGTGTTCAGTGTTATGGGCCACCATTAACTCAGCTCCTAACATCTGTTCTGTGTTTTTGGTGCATGGGGAAACTGAAATCCTCAGAACAAAAGTGAAAGGCAGGAACTAAGCCAGGAAGAATCTTCAGGGAAAGAAGTACCCCATATACTGCCTCCATCTTGCTATTTAACAAAATGAGGGCATTCTTTTCATTTTTGACAAAAGTCCCTCTAAACACCAAAAGGGAAAAAAAAGAGACTCCAAATAACATACTATAAAAGAAGGATGAAGAAAACAATTTCCAAATGTATATATCTTAGGGGAGGTGGATTTTTTATTGTGTGTAATATCTAGTATTTGTTGAGTGCCTGCTGTGTGCCAAGCACTACTCTAAGTAATTTACATATATTCATTTATGTAATTTCCATAAGAAGCTTCAATAAATCAAATGGTAGATATCGGTATCATCTCTGTTTTAGAGGTGAGAGAACTGGTGCGTCATATATCTGAGGTCCCGGAACTAAAAATAGCAGAGCTGTGACTTGAATCCACCTAGGCAGGTTCCAGCACTCAGATTCGTAACCATTCAATCACAGCACCGTTCTTGCTTAGTAAAGCCTAGAAAGCCAAACAAAGAAGTAAAAAGAAATAAAAGAAAGAAATAAAAATCAATTCATATGTTTATAAACCTCCTGACATTTGCATACTGGTAGTTATTCCCACGGAAGTCTTTAATATCCAGTTTCTCTTTTGGACTCCATAGGTGGGCACACAGATCAACTAAAAGGTACAGGATGCAACTTTAGGCTCCTTCTCTTTCACAGACTTGGCATCACTATGCCACAGTAGCAGCAAGAATGCACACTGTGCTTTCCAGACTTGTGTGAAAGTGACAAGGAAGGAGTTACTATGCCGCTGAAACAACCAATCTCCTGTTGATAATAGCTATTGGAGCTTGGACTTGTGCTCACTGCTGTATGAAGGTTCTTCAGAAAAACAAAACCAACAGGAGATGTGTGTGCATATAAATATATACATGTACATATAGTTCATATACATATATCCTATTGAAATGCATATATACATTTGTATGGAAATTAATTATGAGGAATCAACTCATGCAATGATGAAGGCTGCAAAGTCCCGCAGTCTGCCTTGTGCAGGCTAGAGGAAAGTTGGTGATGTAGTTCTAGTACAAGTCCAAAAGCCCCTCAAACCAGGGCCAGTGGCGTACATCCCACTTCAAGCGAGGACAGGAAAAGACTGATATGATATCCCCATTCAGTCAGGCAGGCAAAAAGCAAAAGGAGTCAACTCCTTCTTCCTCCATTTGTTTGTTCTACTCAGATCCTCAACAGATTGGAGGATGCTCCCCACACTGGGGAAGGCAAGCTACTTTATTGAGTCCACCAATTCAAATACTATTCTCACCCAGAAACACCCTCACAGACACTCAGAAGTAGTGTTTATTCAAAGCACCCTGTGGGACTGCCAAGGTGGCACATAAAGTTAACCATCACTCTCCAGTGTCGATACCATGCTTGACCTAGAGCAGACATTCAGCTCTCTCTGATGAGTAAACTCAGTCATGTGTGTTTATGTTTCATGTAGATGCCATATATGATTATCCACGACTGTATCATGCACGTGTATCTTTATTTTATTATGAAGAGGATTTTCAGTTATTGTAAGTTCATAGAAAACATGAACATTAAATTTGGTAAAACGTCGAAATGGGAGCGGAGAAGAATGTAAACAGTACATTTTTAGGGGAAGAAGGAATGCCTGCTTCACTCTAACTGAAATGTCTGACATATATTGTAGACTTAAGGGAAAATGGTAAAATATAACATACATGCTATCCCTTTAAGCATTTCTAATATATTAGGGGCCCAAAATAGATTAGAGGCTCTCATTATAGTTTCTATCTGCCGGTTATTTATTAGAAAGATTTACTTTGGTAGATACCATTTTTATGATACCATCTTTACTGCCAACACAGTTTTGAAAAATGTAGTCAATTAAATAGGATAATGATTCCCATTGAAGACTGCACCAAAATAGTAAAAAATATATCAGTTGTATTTCATCCAGAACAAAAACAGATTAAATTTACCTCATCTCTGGATGTGGTATTTGGCCCAAATTGCATTTTTGCAGCAGGGTGGAGTTTTGAGATCAAAAACACCAGAAATATTATGCATTTAATGAAAGCCAATCTTCTGGCAACTAGGCTAAGCACTGTTCTGTCCTATTTCTGAGGAATTTTGGTCATATCCCAGATATCAGAGTATTCTTTATTCTTACAGAACCATAGCTTCAAGAAAGATGAACACTATACCTGCAATAATGTTACATTTAAATGCCAATCATGTTTCTTCATTTGCTGAAATTAAAGTACACATGAATAAACCAACAGAAAACAATATACATTGAAACCCTTCACGTTGAAAATGAACAGCATAGATGTCTTTCCAGAAAAAAGAAAGGGGATAATCATTGCCTGTCAAGACTAGCAAATCATTAATGTTTTTAGAGCTAAAAGGAAACTTGGGAAAAAATTTAGTCCCATCTTCTAGTTTCACAAGCAAGGAAACTGAGAATCTAAAAAGTATAATGATTGATCCATAGTCTCACAGCTACTGAAGAACAAAGCCAAGTCCAAGACCCAGGTCTCCCATGCATTCTCCATGTTCCATTGTTCTATGCTGTCTGGCTACAGTGCTGCACTACTCCACCCTCAGGAGAATTTGTTCTGTGGCTTGGCGTCCTCAGCCCCCTCATTAGGGTTCTGGGGCTGCAGTGAAGAAGCGATACAATGCCTGGAAACCTGACTCCAAGTGCCCTGGAGTTTCTTTATACCTGGTACCAGCATTATCACCTGGACCCTGATGAGTGTGTGGAAGTTTGGTTTTCTTAAAGTTGCATCATTCGCTTGTGACACCCTGTGTCAAACACAAATCATGACCATTTTTGTACTGTTATATAATACAAAGGGTTTTCTAACACACTTACCTAAAAGTCATCTTTCACTTAAAATCATTTCAACTTTGGGGGTTATTTTTTTTTCTGAGTAGGAAGATTCACTATATTTGTTCAGGAAACCTGTCATAACACACTTTTCTTTGTATACTTTTTCCACATCCTTTTGTTTGATTGTTTTAAATACTACTTCATGTGAACGAATCGCCAGTCCAGGTTTGATGCATGAGACAGAGGGCTCGGGGCTGGTGCACTGGGATGACCCTAAGGGATGGGATGGGGAGGGAGCTGGGAGGAGGGTTCAGGATGGGGAACACATGTACACTCATGGCTGATTCATATCCATGTATGGTAAAAACCACTACAGTGTTGTAATTAGCCTCCAATTAAAATAAATAAATTTATGTTAAAATGTGCAATAAATAAATAGTATCTCATCTAATTTTTGTGGATCTTGTCAAATCTATGACAGAGCAATGCATATGAGAAGCAAAGTCAGAACTTTGGTGTAACAACGGAGCCGTAAAGGTGTTTACTGATTGCCATTTGCACCTCATCTTGTGATCCAAACTGAACAACCAACCTCCAACCAGGAGGGTTGACCTTCATGGTGTAAGGTTACTAAAATAAGTGTTGTCTCCACTAATTTCCTGTCCCTCTAGCCTTCAGATGCCTGGTTCCCTTAAGCACCAGCCTGATACTAGGCCCCTCTCTATCCATGTAGAGAATAGATCGTCCTATCTAGAAAATAAATTCCTTATAGAATAAATGTGTCTATTTACTTGATCTCCTTCATTCTACAATAATTTGAAGATTAATAGATATTAAATAATTTACAATAACATATGTGATTATAAACAGCAAAGGCTCCCAAGAGTTACAAGTGAATCCCAACACTGCTGTATAGTTATTTATTTTCCTAGAGCTGATGGATGCAACATTAAGAGATGCAGGAAGCTGGGTATCCGAGTCAATATTCACTCTGATTATTTCAACCCTTGGTTTTGTTTGAGGTCCAAGCATCCAGTTCTGGGAGCTGAGGGACTTAGATTATGATGCCAGCCTGGCTTCTGTGTGCTTTTATGCAAGTCCCTTCATGATCATATGCACTTGATATCCACAGAGAGAACAGAACATCTGCTTTCTCTCAAAAGTAACATGTAAGCTTTGCAGAACAATGGGGAAAAAAAATCTCTGGAACATAGAGTTATCAAGATTACAACTGTAAATTCCTAGTTCTACCTATTGCATTTTAATAGAAATTAAAATTTCATAAAATAAAAATTATTGATAGAGAAACTGGAGTGACATTTATAAGCCCTTTATGTAATGTTTTACAGTTTTGTACATTATAATTCAGTAATAAGGAGGGGAAAAAAAGAAACGTCACATATTTTCTCATAATATTCAGAGTAACATATTTTCTTAATAGAATTCTTAGAAGAAATTACTGGTTTCTATTTTAATGAAATGACCTTAGCCAAACCCAGTCTATAAAGGTAATATTTAATTACATGATGATTTCCATATGATTACAATTATTGACACTAATGACAAATAATTCTTGAGAAAATTCTAGCAGAAAACTGTGAAACTTCATTCTCTTTTTTTATATACTCTTTAGTTATGACTTTCATAATTCAAAACCCAGACTAATTGCTGTGACTCTGGTTAATTCCATACTTGTTTTCAATCAAGACCCCACACAATAATAATTGCCAAATCTTTTAACCTGGCAATATATTTTCAAATCCTAAACTGTTTGCAAGTGTGCAAAGTGAACACTTACTTAATGTACAGAAATATCTCAAAAGAAATTGCAGCTAATTCAGGCCAACTCAAAAGTAAAAGCCCTAGAGGATCTACACCTAATATGAGTTTGAGGTTGAATCACACTGACTGGAGTGAAGGAGGGGAGTTAGTCTTTATAAATATATGGAATCTCTCTTATTAAATACCATTATTACCATTTATCTACTGTGTCAGATCTTGTAACAAGCCCTGTACATGGAATTTCCTAGCCAAATTTCCATAACTTCTCTATGGATGAAGGTCTAAAGAAGTTCTAAGAGATAAATCACACAGTACAATAGAGCCAATAGCTAAACAGATGCTTTCTGAATTCAAGATCAAGACTTTAATCTCTCAAAGTAAATAGGTAGATTGTTGTTGTTATTCAGTCATGTCAAGCTCTTTGCAACCCAATGGACTGCAGCATACCAGGCTCCTCTGTCCTTCACTATCTTCTGGAGTTTGTTCAAATTCATGTCCATTGAATCACTTCATGGTAAATAGATGGGGAAACAATGGAAACATTGACAGACTATTTTTGGAGGGCTTCAAAATCACTGCAGATGGTGACTGCAGCCATGAAATTAAAAGACGCTTACTCCTTGGAAGAAAAGTTATGACCAATCAAGACAGTGTATTAAAAACCAGAGACGTTACTTTGCCAACAAAGGTCCATCTAGTCAAGGCTGTGGTTTTTCCAGTGGTCATGTATGGATGTGAGAGTTGAACTATAAAGAAAGCTGAGCTCCAAAGAATTGTTGGTTTTGAACTGTGGTGTTGGAGAAGATTCTTGAGAGTCCCTTGGACTGCAAGGAGATCCAACCAGTCCATCCTAAAGGAATTCAGTCCTGAATATTCATTGGAAGGAATGAATGATGTTGTAGCTGAAACTGCAATACTTTGGCCACCTGATGCGAAGAGCTGGCTCATTTGAAAAGAGCCTGCTACTGGGAAAGACTGACTGTGGGAGGAGAAGGGAACAACAGAGGATGAGATGGTTGGATTGCATCACCAACTCAATGGACATGAGTTTGAGTAAACTCTGGGAATTGGTGAGGGCAGGGAGGCCTGGCGTGCTGCACTCCATGGGTTGCAGAGTCAGACATGACTGAGCAACTGAACTGAACTGAACTGAATTTGTGATGCTACCTAACCATCTCATCCTCTGTCGCCTCTTCTTCTTTTTGCCTTCAACTATTCCCAGCATCCGGAGAAGGCAATGGCGTTCCACTCCAGTACTCTTGCCTGGAAAATCCCATGGATGGAAGAGCCTGGTAGGCTGAAGTCCATGGGGTCACTGTGGGTCAGACACGACTGAGCGACTTCACTTTCACTTTTCAGTTTCATGCATTGGAGAAGGAAATGGCAACCCACTCCAGTATTACTGCCTGGAGAATCTCAGGGACTGAAGAGCCTGGTGGGCTGCCATCTATGGGGTCTTAAAGAGTCAGACACAACTCAATTGACTTAGAAGCAGCAGCAACATTCCCAACATCAGGGTCTTTCCCAATGAGTCAGCTCTTCATATCAGGTGGCCAAAGCATTGGAGTTTCANACTGCCTGGAGAATCTCAGGGACTGAAGAGCCTGGTGGGCTGCCATCTATGGGGTCTTAAAGAGTCAGACACAACTCAATTGACTTAGAAGCAGCAGCAACATTCCCAACATCAGGGTCTTTCCCAATGAGTCAGCTCTTCATATCAGGTGGCCAAAGCATTGGAGTTTCAGCATCATCCTTCCAATGAATATTCTAGGTTGATGTTCTTTAGGATTTAATCTTCCTGCAGTCCAAGGGAATCTCAAGAGTCTTCTACAGCACCACAATTTGAAAGCATCATTTTTCAACGCTCAGCCCTCTTTACGGTCGAATTCTCATATCCATACATGACTACTGGAAAAATCATAACTCTGACAGTATGGAGTTTTGTGGGCAAAATTATGTCTCTGCTTTTTTAATGTGCTGTCTAGGTTTGTCAGAGCTTTCCTTCCAAGGAAGAAGTGTCTTTTAATTTCATGGCTGCAATCATCATCTGCAGTGATTTTGGAGCCCCCCCATAAGTTAAGTCTGCAACTGTTACCACTGTTTCTTCATCTATTTGCCATGAAGTGATGGGACCAGATGCCATTATCTTAGTTTTTTGAATGTTGAGCTTTAGCCAACTTTTTCACTCTCCTCTTTTACTTTCATCAAGAGGCTCTTTAGTTCCTCTTCACTTTCTG
>SJYA01010956.1:0-13141 GCA_006410615.1 Neotragus moschatus
AATTGTGTAGTAGTTTGAGCATTCTTTGGCATTGCCTTTCTTTGGGATTAGAATGAAAACTGACCTTTTTTCTTTAGCATCGTTACATGTCATGAAATGATCACCATGACAAGACCAATCCTCAGCATTGTAAAGTTGTTACAGTAATATTGGCTGTGTTCCCTATGATAAAACTCATATCCCTGTGACTGAGTTTATAACTGGAATTTTGTATCTTTTAATCCCCTTTTCCTATTTTGTTTGTCTTCCCATCCTGTCCCTTCTGGAAACTACCATTTTTTTCTCTTTATCTATGAATATTTCTGTTTTATGTTTGTTTTCATTTTTAGATTCCATGTGTAAGTCAGATCATGGGCTTCCTAGGTGGTGATCGTGATAAAGAACCTGCATAGCAGTGCAGGAGACGAGAGAGACATAGGTTAAATCCCTGTGTCAGGAAGATCCCCTGGAGAAGGGCACAGCAGCCCACTTCAGTATTCTTGCCTGGAGAATCCCATGGACTGAGGAGCCTGGCAGGCTGTTGTCACAGAGTCGCCAAGAGTCAGACACGACTGAAGGGACTTAGCACATATGCCTAAGTCAGATGATATAGCATTTGTCTTACTCTATCTGACTTATTTCACTTAGCATAATTCCTTCAGGTCCATCCTTGCTGCCATAAATGGCAGGATTTCTTTCTTTTTCATGACTGAGTAATATTCTTTTGTATATATCATTTTCAGCTGGATGGGCTGGTTATGGTCACTGAGGTCTTCCCATATATGGTGCACTTTGTAGCTATTAAAATGTTTTCATCCACAGATGAATACCATTAAATTGGCATACCTCAACTGACGTAGCTAGTCTGTCAAGTTGAAAAGGATCTCCAATCGTCTGGTAATATAATTAAAAATTGGACTAATGACCTCTATTTAGTTACTTATTTCCTTAAATTTTTGGTCTTAACATGTGTCAAAAGATATGAACGTTTTAAAGATTTTCAGTGTCTATTTCAGAAAAGTACACCTATTTGCCTTCCCACTAAAATTACACACAACAGTATTTGCTTTTAAAATCCTCTTTATAATTACTGATTTGACAGATGACAGTTGTAATTTACAATTTCATTTATTACTTAGGTTAGTGGTTCTGTTGGATATGTTTTTTCCTTTCCTCTCTTTTCTCTGTGTGAATTGCATGGTTGGGTATTTAACTCTTTTCATGTATTTATGATGGTGAAGGACAGGCAGTCCTGGCGTGTTGCAGTCCATGGGGTCACAAAGAGTTGGACACAACTTAGCAACTGAACAATAACAAATGATCCAAATATTTTTTGCTTCTCAGATTGCTCTGTGAGTTTCAATTTTTATAATTTATAATTGAAGCATAATTGATTTATAATATTGTGTTAATTTTGATATAGCAAAATGATTCAGTAAT
This sequence comes from Neotragus moschatus, assembly GCA_006410615.1. Classification (NCBI taxonomy): domain Eukaryota; kingdom Metazoa; phylum Chordata; class Mammalia; order Artiodactyla; family Bovidae; genus Neotragus; species Neotragus moschatus. Next base: position 1,420 of record SJYA01010956.1, read on the forward strand.
ATATATATATAATAAATTTCAGATTATTTTCTATTCTAGGTAGTTATAAGGTACTGAATGTAGTTCTCTGTGCTTTACAGTATGTCTTTGTTGTCTATCTTTTTAAAAATGGTAGTGTTTATCTGTTAATCCCAAATTCCTAGTTTACCTCTCACCCTCCCTTTCCCCTTTGGTAACCACGAGTTTGTGTTTTATGTCTATGAGGCTATTTCTGTTCTGTATGTAGATTTATTTTTACTAATTTTTAGATTCCATATATAAGGGATGTCATGTGATATTTGTCTTTGTCTGACTTACTTCCATCAGTATGACAACCTCTAGGTCCATTCATCTTGCTGCAAATGGCATTATTTCTTTTTTTTTATAGTTGAGTGGTATTCAGCTGTATATATACCACATATTCTTTTGTCTGTTGATGGTTGACTTGTAATTGTTTTATATGCAAGAAGTAAATTTTTTCACAGTCATATCTAGGAATGTATTCCTTTATGATTTCAGACTTTGGTGTCATGCTGAAAAAGCCTTCCTTTGCCAAAATTTGCATAAATATTCAGCTATATTTTACTTTAATATTTTTGTTTCATTTTTTTGCATTCAGATCTTTAATTCTAAATTTATTGTGATTTATGTATAAGTAAAGGCTGTACTCATTTCTGGCACTCATTGGCTAGTGAGTTGCTTTGCTTTCATTTGCTGAGAAACAATACTATTGCTTTCATTTGCTGAGAAACAATACTATTGGGTTATTTCTGTATTTTGGGAAGAAGCTAATTGGGGTCATGCTTGGTCTCTGTTACTTCTTCTTCCCACTTACTTCTGACGGTGAACCTTTTTGTTAAAGCTTTTTTTTTTCTTTTTGAAGTGTCTGTTGGAGTAGTAGGAGCTCTGTGTTGTGTAAGAATGCAGGCTAGAGTGCATACGTACAAAGTCTCTGTAGATGCATATATGTGGAATCTGAAAAATAATGCTGATGAACATATTCTCTGGGCAGCATCAAGATGCAGACTTAGAGAATAGACTTGTGGACACAGCGGGATGAGGGGAGGAGAGAGAGTGGGATGAGTTGAGAGAGCAGCTTGGAAAGGCACACTTTACTATATGTAAAACTGATAGCCAGTGAGAGTTTATTGTATGACCTGGTGCTCTTTGTCGACCTAGAGGGGTGGGATGGGGTGGCAGGTAGGAGAGAGCTTTAAGAGGATGGGGACATATATGTATACACACACATATATGTATATATACACACACACATATGTATATATACACACACATATATGTATACACACATATATGTATATACACACACATACACACACACACATATAGCTGATTCACATTGATGTATGGCAGAAACCAGTACAACATTGTAAAGCAGTTATCCTCCAATTGAAAATTAAGAAAAAACAACAGTCTCTGATGATCCCTAAATGAAGTGCTTTTAGAAAAACACTGTGGAATCAGGACAAAGGAAATGACCCAGAAGGGGTGATGGAGAGGCGGCTCTGGGCCTGAGTCAGTTCCTTGGGGGTTGAAATGATATCTTCAGGGTACCTGTTTCCTCAGACTCTGCATGCTAGCACTTCATCCAACTTTGAGGTTTATGGAGACACAGTGGCAAACCCAGTAAGCATCTCTGAGGGCACTTTGCCATCCTAGGAGCATGACTCGGGAGTAGACAGATTTGTTAGCTTGTTCTTCCTGCTACATTCAGTGGACATTTTGTTTTTCTAGTGGTACCTGTGTACAGTGTGCAGGTATTTGCAAGTGATATCAGACAGCAGTGACATTGCTCAGTTATCCATGGAATTGTGGAGTTGAAATAGTGCCCTTATCCTGAGAGATTCAGATGACCTCAAACTTGTTGGCTTAAGTGGTACACGTTCATCAGTACAGATTCTGTAGATTGGGGATCTGGCATTGTCTCTCTGGACTAACACCAGGGCATCCACAGGGTAGGTCCTTGGAAGCTTTTAGTGGACAGTCCAGACCTCACATCTCCAGCTTTCAGAGGTGCCATGCGGTTCTGGGTTCTTGTCCCTGCTCAAATCCAGAAACATTGGGGAGTCCCTGTCTCTGTCCTCTGCCCTTAGGGATACATTTGATGATTTGGGATTATCTACTTATCCCAGCATATTGTACCTAATTCTGTCTGCAGAGCCCCTTTTCTGTGCCGGGCACATATACAAGAGTTCTGGGGACCAGGGCATGGGTTTCTTTGGGTCCATAATTGTGCTATCATGATGCTTATTTCTAATTTAAATTTATATTTAGCTTTCATCTTTAGAGGTTTTATTTTTGCCATGAATTTGAGCAAAATTCCTGCATTTCCTGGAAAAAAAAATAGTTGGAAAGTAAGTTTCTCTTCTTCTATTTGTATGTCAGAGCATGACAAGTAAGATGAGCTCCTTTACCATTTGTAAAGCAGTGAAAAAATTATTTACTGAGGCTGCAGCCCCTCAGCAGGACCTCGGTTTGTGACTTCACCACCAGTGCCGAGGACTTGCCCTCTTATTTGATGTATATAATGTAAATAAGATGTTGCCTTGATTAAACATGAACTAACCCAGTCAGTCTCTCCCATCTGGAAGCTTCCACAAAAGTCTTATCCTTATCCATCAGAGGGCAGACAGAATGAAAACCACAATCACAGAAACCTAACCAAACTGAATATGTGGATCACAGCCTTGTCTAACTTGCTGAAACTATGAGCCATGCTGTGTAGGGCCACCCAAGACAGATGGGTCATGGTGGAGAGTTCTGACAAAACACTGTCCAGTGAAGAAGGGAATGGCAAACCACTTCAGTATTCTTGCCTTGAGAATGCCATGAACATTATGAAAATGTAAAAAGATGGTACTGAAAGAGGAACTCCCTGGGTTGGTAGGTGCCCAACATGCTACTGGAGAAAAGTGGAGAAATAACTCCAGAAAGAATGAAGAGATGGAGCCAAAGCAAAAACAACACTCAGTTGTGGATGTGACTAGTGATGGAAGCAAAGTCCAATGCTGTAAAGAAAAATATTTCATAGGAACCTGAAATGGTAGGTCCATAATCAAGGCAAATTGGAAGTGGTCAAACGGGAGATGGCAAGAGTGAACTTCGATATTTTAGGAATCTTTGAACTAAAATGTACTGGCATGGGCGAATTTAATTCAGATGACCATTATATCAACAAAGGTCCATCTGGTCAAAACTATGGTTTTTCCAGTAGTCATGTATGGATGTGAGAGTTGGACTGTGAAGAAAGCTGAGCGCTGAAGAATTGATGCTTTCGAAGTCTGATGTTGCAGAAGACTCTTAAGACTCTTGGACTCTTGGACTGCAGGGATATCAAACCAGTCAATCCTAAAGGAAATCAGTCCTGAATATTCATTGGAAGGACTGATGCTGAAGCTGAAGCTCCAATACTTTGACCACCTGATGTGAAGAACTGACTGATTGGGAAAGCCCTGATGCTGGGAAAGATTGAAGGCAGGAGGAGAAGGGGATGACAAAGGATGAGATGGTTGGATGGCATCACTGATTCAATGGACATGAGTTTGAGCAAGCCCCGGGAGTTGGAGATGGACAGGGAAGCCTGGAGTGCTGCAGTCCATGGGGTTGCAAAGAGTTGGACATGACTAAGTGACTAAAATGAACTACTTCTGTGGTCAAGAATCCCTTAGGAGAAATGGAGTAGCCCTCATAGTCAACAAAAGAGTCTGAAATGCAGTACTTGGATCCAATCTCAAAAATGATGGGATGATCTCTATTGGTTTCCAAGGTAAACCATTCAATATTACAGTAATTCAAATCTATGCCCCAACCACTAATGCTGAAGAAACTGAAGTTGAATGGTTCTATGGTGACCTGTAAGACCTTTAAGAACTAACACCAGAAAAGATGTCCTTTTCATCATAGGGGACCGGAATGCAAAAGTAGAAAGTCAAGTGATACCTGGAGTAATGGGCAAATTTGGCCTTGTAGTACCAAATGAAGCAGGGCAAAGGCAAACAGAGTTTTGCCAAGAGAACACACTGATCATAGCAAAAACCCTCTTCCAACAACCACAAGAGATGACTCTACACATGGGTGACACCAGATGGTCAATACCAAAATCAGATTGATTATGTTCTTTACAGCCAAAGGTGGAGAAGCTCTATACAGTCAGCAAAAACAAGACCTGGAGCTGACTGTGGCTCAGATCATGAACTCCTTATTGCAAAATTCAGACTTAAATTGAAGAAAGTAAGAGAAACCACTAGACCACTCAGGACTGACCTAAATCAAATCCCTTATGATTATACACTAGAGGTGAAAAATAGATTCAAGGGCTTTGATCTGATAGACAGAATGCCTGAAGAACTATAGATGAGGTTTGTGACATTGTATAGGAAGCGGTTATCAAGACTATCCCCAAGAAAAAGAAATGCAGAAAGGTAAAATAGTTGTCTGAAGAAGCCTTACAAATAGCTGTGAAAAGAAGAGAAACTAAAAGCAAAAAAGAAAGGGGAAGATATGCCCATCTGAGCGCAGAGTTCCAAAGAATAGAAAGGAGAGAAAAGAAAGCCTTCCTCAGTAATCAGTGCAAAGAGGAAGACCATAGAATGAGAAAGACTAGAGATCTCTTCAAGAAGATTAGAGATACCAAAGGAATACTTCTTGCAAAGATGGGCACGATAAAGGACAGAAATGGTATGGACCTAACAGAAGCAGAAGATATTAAGAAGAGGTGGCAAGAATTCACTGAAGAACTATACAAAAAAGATCTTCATGACCCAGATAACCATGGTGGTGTGGTCACTTACCTAGAACCAGACATCCTTGAGTGCAGGGTCAAGTGGGCTTTAGGAAGTATCATGATGAACAAAGCTAGTGGAGGTTATGGGATTCCAGGTGAGCTATTTCAAATCCTAAAAGATGATGCTGTGAAAGTGCCGCACTCAGTATGCCAACAAATTTGGAAATCTCAGCAGTGGCCACAGGGCTGGAAAAGGTCAGTTTTCATTCCAATACCTAAAAAATACAATGCCAAAGAATGTTCAAACTAATGCACAATTATACTCATCACACACACTGGCAAAATAATGCTCAAAATTCTCCAAGTCAGACTTCAACAGTACATAAACCATGAAATTCCAGATGTTCAAGCTGGATTTAGAAAAGATAGAGGAAGCACAGATCAAATTGCCAACATCTGTGGAATCATGGAAAAAGCAAGAGAGTTCCAGAAAAACATCTGCTTTATTGATTGTGCTAAAGCCTTTGACTGTGTGGATCACAACAAACTGGAAAATTCTTCAAGAGATGGGAATACCAGACCACCTGACCTGCCTCCTGAGAAATCTGCATGCAGGTCAGGAAGCAACAGTTAGAACTGGACATGGACCAACTGACTGATTACAGGTCAGGAAAGGAGTACTTCAGGGCTGTATATTGTTACCCTGCTTATTTAACTTACATGCAGAGTACATCATGCAAAATGCCAGGCTGGATGTAGCACAAACTGGAATCAAGATTGTTGGCAGAAATATCAGTAACCACAGCTATGCAGATGACACCACCCTTAGGGCAGAAAGCGAAGAGGAACTAAGGAGCCTCTTGATGAAAGTGAAAGAGAAGAGTGAAAAAATTGGTTTAAAACTCAGCATTCAGCAAATAAGATCATGGCATCCAGTCCCATCACTTCATGACAAATAAATGGGGAAGCAGTGGATACAGTGATAGACTTTATTTTCCTGGACTCCAAAATCACTGCTGATGGTGACTGCAGGCATGAAATTGAAGACGCTTGTTCCTTGGAAGAAAAGCTGTGACCAACCTCAGTTCAGTTCAGTTCCTCAGTCGTGTCCGACTCTTTGCGACCCCAAGCATCTCAGCACGCCAGGCCTCCCTGTCCATCACCAACTCCTGGAGGTTACACAAAGTCACATCCATTGAGTTGGTGATGCCATCCAATCATCTCATCTCTGTCCTCCCCTTCTCCTGCCCTCAATCTTTCCCAGCATCAGGGTCTTTTCAAATGAGTCAGCTCTTCACATCAGGTATCCAAAGTATTAGTTTCAGCTTCAACATCAGTCCTTCCAATGAACACCCAGGACTGATCCCCTTCAGAATGGACTGGTTGGATCTCCTTGCAGTCCAAGGGACTCTCAAGAGTCTTCTCCAACACCACAGTTCAGAAATATCAATTCTTCAGCGCTCAGCTTTCTTCAAGTCCAACTCTCACATCCGTACATAACTACTGGAAAAACCATAGCCTTGACTAGACAGACCTTTGTTGGCAAAGTAACATCTCTGCTTTTTAATATGCTATCTAGGTTGGTCATAACTTTCCTTCCAAGGAGTAAGCATCTTTTAATTTCATGGCTGCAGTCACCATCTGTAGTGATTTTGGAGCCCCCAAAAAATAAAGTCAGCCACTGTTTCCCCATCTATTTCCCATGAAGTGATGGGACCAGATGCCGTGATCTTCATTTTCTGAATGTTGAGCTTTAAGCCAACTTTTTCCCTCTCCTCTTTCACTTTCATCAAGAGGCTCTTTAGTTCCTCTTCACTTTCTACCATAAGGATGGTGTCATTTGCATATCTGAGGTGATTGATATTTCTCCTGGCAATCTTGATTCCAGCTTGTGCTTCATATAGCCCAGCATTTCTCATCTGCATATAAGTTAAATAAGCAGGGTAACAATATACAGCCTTGACGTACTCCTTTTCCTATTTGGAACCAGTCTGTTGTTCCATGTCCAGTTCTAACTGTTGCTTCCTGACCGGGATACAGGTTTCTCAAGAGGCAGATCAGGTGGTCTGGTATTCCCATATCTTTCAGAATTTTCCACAGTTTATTGTGATCCACATACTCTAAGGCTTTGGCATAGTAAGTAAAGCAGAAGGAGATGTTTTTTGGAACTCTTTTGCTTTTTCGATCATCCAACAGATGTTAGCAATTTGATCTCTGGTTCCTCTCCCTTTTCTAGAGAGCATATTAAAAAGCAGAGATTACTTTGCCGAAGCTATGGTTTTTCCAGTAGTCATGTACAAATCTGAGAGTTGGACCATAAAAAAGGTGAGTTCTGAAGAATTGATGCTTTTGAACTGTGGTGTTGGAGAAGACTCTTGAGAATCCCTTGGACTGCAAGGAGATCCAACCAGTCCATTCTGAAGGGGATCAGTCCTGGGTGTTCATTGGAAGGACTGATGTTGAAGCTGAAACTAATACTTTGGCCACCTGACGTGAAGACCTGACTCATTTGAAAAGACCCTGATGCTGGAAAAGGTTAAAGACGGAAGGAGAAGGGGATGACAGAGGATGAGATGGTTAGATGACATCAAAAACTCAATGGACGTTAGTTAGAGGACACTCTGGGAGTTGGTGATGGACAGGGAAGTGTGGTATTCTGCAGTCCACGGGGTCGCAAAGAGTCGGACACGACTGAATGATTGAACTGAACCCAACACAGGTTTCGTTCCTGAGGATAGGGAAACCAAGTTGGATTTCTGGCCTCCAGTAAATCAATGTTGGTGAATGTGGTAAGATCTGTTAAGGTTGTACATATCATACACATACCATAGTATTGACTCACTTTGTGACCCTGCACCCACAGAGGCAAGCCCCTGCCTGAGGCCAGAGCCCAGCTGTGTGTGCAGGATGCTGGCTTCTGGATGGTGGTGCGTTAGGACTTCTGAGGCATGGTGACAAGGTTCAGAGACATGCCCGGATACATTGTTTTCATCTGTGGGCTTTACAGTGAAAAAATATGAGTGCCCGGGGTGTTGTACGCATTGTCCAAGGGCGTCCAGCAGATCCTGAGGATGTACCGGGTGACACAGCTTTTCTTGTCTTGAACCATTAGTACCTTTTTGTTGAATGGAAAGAATGATTTCTAGTTAAAACCATTGAAGCTTTCATTGATGTGTACACTTCTCTGTATTTTAATTTGTGTTTCTTTAGAGCAGTTGGATCTTTTTACCTTAAGAAAAGCTACTTTCCTCTATGGAGTTAGTGTAAAAAAAACAAAAGCTGCTCAGAAACACAGCTTTTGGGTCACATCCTTGTCATTGTCTGAATTTCCTGCCACCGTGGCTTAGAATGCAGTTATGATGGTTTCACTTGTAGATTTTTCCCAAATGTGCTTTACTTTACTTCTCAAAAAATCATTTAATGTAAATTAAAAACTTCCAACACTGAGACTTTGTTAACTCCAGTAGATCTATCCTGCTCAGTGTTATGTGTATTTTCCTTCTGTGTCTGTGCTTCTGTGTGTCTGGGCGTGTCTCTCCCTCTCTGCATGTGGGTGTGTGTGTGTCTGGGTGTCTCTGTCCATATCTGTGCATTTGTGTGTCTGTGCATGTGTGTGTCTGTGTATGAAAACTTTGACCTACTAGAACACTTCATAAACTTCGGGTATGAACCAAATTATAGTTCTCTTCTCAGTGCTGGGCTGATCTTCAGATTCTTGAAGCTCCTAGAAAAGGATGGGACCATGGGCCCCTTTTTGTCTGCAGCTGTTTTCAGCCTCATGTGTAAACCTTTCTCCTGTGTCTGCCTGGCGAGTGGATTCTTGAATACTTGGCAGGTTATGTCAGACTCACTCTTGGGTTGGTCCTGATGCTCTGACACTTACATGTTCATCTCAGGGCTGAACTCAGGCCCTTGCCATCATATTTGAGACCTTGGGCTCTGGTCCGAGAATGTTTCCTCTGAAAGCTGTCTCCGGGTGGGTGACAGACCTGTCCTTACATAACAGATAAATGCCTGGGCTTACAGAACCATCTGTGAGAGCAGGACACCCCTTAACACAGCAGCTGTGTGATTCTGAAGAATTTCTTCTGTCTTAAATTTAGACTCATCTGTCCTTCAGACACGCACTGGGGAACCGGAGATCAGAGCAAGAGGCCTGGATGGGCCTGTTTGAGGCAGACAGAGATGGGCTTAGCTGCCGTTCTCCCCTGTGAAACTGCTGATGTGCAGCATTTGTTTCCCTTGAAAAGTCGCTTATCTTTTTGTCTAAATGCCAAAGGACTTCATTTTCTTTAATGTTCAGTAATTGCATGATAATATAATATGTCGTGGCATTAGTTCTGAGTCTTACATGGTGTGTCCTTTCAATATGTAGTCAAACCTTTTTATTTGTTGTTAAATTCACTGGATTTTTCATAAGTTATACTGTGAGCATCATTCTATTCTACTGCTTTAATTTCTAGTTCAGTTCAGTTCAGTCGCTCAGTTATGTCCGACTCTTTGCGACCCCTTGAATCGCAGCACGCAAGGCCTCCCTTTCCATCACCAACTCCTGGAGTTCACTCAGACTCACGCCCATCGAGTCAGTGATGCCATCCAGCCATCTCATCCTCTGTCGTCCCCTTCTCCTCCTGCCACCAATCCCTCCCAGCATCAGAGTCTTTTCCAGTGAGTCAACTCTTTGCATGAGGTGGCCAAAGTACTGGACTTTCAGCTTTAGCATCTTTCCTTCCAAAAAAATTCCAGGGCTGATCTCCTTCAGAATGGACTGGTTGGATTTCCTTGCAGTCCAAGGGACTCTCAAGAGTCTTCTCCAACACCACAGTTCAAAAGCATCAATTCTTTGGTGCTCAGCTTTCTTCACAGTCCAACTCTCACATCCATACGTGACCACAGGAAAAACCATTTCCATTAGTGACTCCTATTATCTTTGCCTGCTTTTAATATTTGCACTTCTTTTTTATTTTAAAATATTCTTCCTTTCCCCTGCTTCTCTTAATGTGTCATTTACTGAAAGTGAAAGTCGCTCAGGCGAATCCAACTCTGTGACCCCATGGACTGTATAGTCCGTGAAATTCTCCAGTCCAGAATACTGGCCTTCTCCAAGGGATCTTCCCAACCCAGGGGTCGAACCCAGGTCTCTCGCATTGCAGGCAGATTCTTTACCAGCTGAGCCACCAGGGAAGCCCAAGAATACTGGAGTGGCTAGCCTGTCCCTTCTCCAGTGGATCTTCCCGGTCCAGGAAACAAACCAAGGTCTCCTGCATTGCAGGTGGATTCTTTACCAGCTGAGCTATCATTTCTGAAATGAAGTACCATTTATTTCTAGTTTTTTCCCTGAGTTTTGGTCCTTTGTTTCTCAGTTTTCCTAATTCTAATTTACATGGTTATTTCACCTCTGATACCATTTTCTCTATGTCTTATAACTTAGAGAAGCAGGTGGTATTTTTGATTTATTTTGTGGGTGTGTTTTTCTAGTGGGTTTTCATTGTGAGTAGGAATGTTAATCTGCTCATTTGATTCTTTTTTTCTTTTTCCTCTTAAATTAATTTTCCCAGCTTTATTGAAATACTGCTTCTTTGTTTCTCATAATAACTTTATGTCAGAACTTGACCCTGACCTTTGTCACTCATTTTTGTGTGAACTGAATTTGGATGAGCTTAGAGGAAAATGGGGCCAGGACAGCTTCCCAGGTGCTTCTCTCTCCCCTCCTGCCATTTGCTTGGAGAGTTAACCTGGGGCAGCTGGATTTCTGAGGCTTCCTGGCTCTGTCCCCTCTATAGTTTTGTCCAGTTTCTTTCCTCGTCGCATCACCTCTATCCTGCTCAGTTTTGACTCCAGCCCAAGCTGGACCCTGCCCGCGATGCGAGGTCTCAATTCTGCAGGTGCCCTATTGAATTCACCAGGGCTGATGGATTGGATAAAGCCCTATGGGGCTCCAGTCCCTTCCGATACTCAGACACTGGGGGCAGTGAACACAGTCCTCAGCCCTGGAGCAGGGAGGGAGAAGGGATGCTTGTTTCCTTGTATTTTGTATTTCATGTGGGGGTGGGGAGTGGGAGGCTCTCCTCACCTAGAAATGGCATTCATGAGCTTTTGTCTCTTGCTGGCTTGTTACTTTGTATGTTTTGATGTGAGGATTTGGGGAGATTAAAAACTATGCTGCTGTTTTTACAGTATTCACCATATTATGAATATATTACTTTAAAGATTATTAATAATATTTTCATATAGAACTTAAAAAACAAAATCTTGTGATTTTTTTGGTCTCTTATATAATGTATTTGTATTTATTTCACATATATTCTTTTAAAAATAAATGCTTTCAGTATTTGTTCAGTTCCGTTCAGTCGCTCAGTTGTGTCTCTTTGCAACCCCATGAATCGCAGCACGCCAGGCCTCCCTGTCCATCACCACTCCGGAGTTCACGTAAACTCATGTCGATCGAGTTGGTGACTTCATCCAACCATCTCGTCCTCTGTCGTCCCTTTCCCCTCCTGGCCCCAATCCCTCCCAGCATCAGAGTCTTTTCCAATGAGTCAACTCTTCGCATGAGGTGGCCAAAGTACTGGAGTTTCAGCTTCAGCATCAGTCCTTCCAAGGAAATCCCAGGCTAATCTCCTTTAGAATGGACTGGTTGGATCTCCTTGCACTCCAAGGGACTCTCAAGAGTCTTCAACCCCACAGTTCAAAAGCATTGATTCTTTGGTGCTCAGCTTTCTTCACAGTCCAACTTTCACATCCATAGTTGACCACTGAAAAACCATAGCCTTGACTAGACGGACCTTTGNCTAATCTCCTTTAGAATGGACTGGTTGGATCTCCTTGCACTCCAAGGGACTCTCAAGAGTCTTCAACCCCACAGTTCAAAAGCATTGATTCTTTGGTGCTCAGCTTTCTTCACAGTCCAACTTTCACATCCATAGTTGACCACTGAAAAACCATAGCCTTGACTAGACGGACCTTTGTTGGCAAAGTAATGTCTCTGCTTTTGAATATGCT
>SJYA01010957.1:10254-23489 GCA_006410615.1 Neotragus moschatus
TGTGTGCTGTGAGAGTATGCATGAGTGAATGTGTGTGTGTATGTGTGCTGTGAGAGTATGCATGAGTGAATGTGTGTGTGTGTGAGAGTATGCATGAGTGAATGTGTGTGTGTGTGTGTGTGCTGTGAGAGTATGCATGAGTGAATGTATGTGTGTGTGTTTGTGTGCTGTGAGAGTATGCATGAGTGAATGTGTGTGTGCTGTGAGTGTATGCATGTGAGTGAATGTGTATGTGTGTGCTGTGAGTGTATGCATATGAGTGAAAGTGTGTGTGTGTGTAATGTGATGTATGTGCATGGGCATGTATGTGTGTAAAGGAAAGCTGGCCCATTTGTCCTGGAGGGAGGAGGTAGCCCCTGCTCCCCGGCCAGCACTGAGGCTCTGCTGTCCTCATCTGACTTATGTCTCACTGGACTTTCCCTCTTGCTGTCTCCTGCCTGGGTATCTGCCAGCTCCTTCCTGGAGAGGGCTGGGTGATGGTCTCCTGGAGGCAGACAGGCCGACGCCCGGCTCAGGCGAGGGTGCCTGTCTCCCTGTGCTTTTTGGGCGCTGGCTCCGCAGGCCTGGGGCATGAGGTCCACTCAGTACTTCTTTGGGCTACAAAGCCGCCAGCAGCCACACTTCTCTCTCGCCACCTGCCCAGCTGCTCAGCAGGCTGACGGCAGCCTGATCCACCCAGTAGTACAGGTGGGGGCAGCGTCCGGCAGCCACAGTGACCCAGCAAGAGGGGGAGACCCGCTGATGGAGGGGTCCCCTCACCCTGGGGTGAGTGGCCGGCTGAGGGGCCAAGTGAGCTGGCTCTCCCAGAGACCCTCTCTGCCTCTGGGCCAGTCCCGTGGGCACTTAGGATGGCTTGCCTGAAAGCTCCTGAAAGCGTTCCTGGTGAGCAGCCCCCAGGACGTGGAGTCTTCCTCACATCACCCCCCACACTTCACACACTCACCTGGTCAGAAGCCCACAGCCCCCAGTGCCTCCTAGTAAGCAATGAGGGGGCAAGCAGGGCTCAGGCCCTGGGGACCTCAGGACCATCGAGCCCAGAGCAGCTTCGGGATGCGGTGCACTGACAGCCAGCCCTGTTTCCCGTCTCTCACCTGGGAATTGGCAACGCACAGGCTCAGGGTCGTCTGAGGATTCAGTGAACTGATGCGTGTAAAGTACTTAGAGGCGCATGGGTCCGGAGCAGTTGTGGATAATGGGTAAGTTGTGGATAAGGCTTTTATCATTTTTTTTTACTCTGCTTGTGCTGAATAGAGGTTGCCCTCCAAGGACAAAGGAGAGGCTGTGAAATTGGGAAACTGGGGCCACGTGAGAATAGCTGGGACCTTCCTAAACCCACAAATGGAAGAGACGCTTCTTTTCCATGGATGGTGGGTTAGGAGAAGGAGGAGCAGGTGGTTCATTTAAAATGCGCTGTGTTTTTGGAGAAGCCTCTTGGGACGTGAAAGGACACTCAGCGCTGAAGAGAAGAGAGGCAGTTTTATTGCCCTCCCTCCAGACTCCAAGTCCGCCGGCAAACGTTTCAGCCCAGTGTCTTCAGTGGATTTTAAAGGCCAAGTCACAGTGGCCATTTGTGTCTCCAAAACAGTCAACTGTAAACAGCGGGGCGGATGGAGCTGGAAGCTGCGAGAAGGGAGTGGTAATGAATGTGCATGATGGGTCGGGTCAGGCCTGGAGGATCTCGGCTGTAGGGAACAAGGACAGAGCCCCGCCTCTGCCTTGCTCCCGCCTCAAGACAGGGCTTTCAGCCCAGCCAGTGCAGGTGGTGCTGTCTGTGCCAGTGGGAATTGCACCTCTGGCCCCGGAGCCCACCTGCCTTCCCCCTGGCCCTGAAGAGCCACAAGGTCGACAGGAGGTCTTGCAGAGTTGGCAGCAGACCGCAGTCCACCCTGCAACGTGGGGGCTTCATAGGACGGACTGCACGGAAAGGCACACCCCCACTGACCCCCTGCCCACGACATGCCTTCCCTCACTCCAGCAGAGTGAGCGACTCTGTGCTGCAGTGGAGGGGTGGGTGACATGAGAGGCTGTGCCCTGTGGACATCACGTCCAGCCGGGGAAGTAGACGCTGAGCGCACATCTACACGTGCACACACACACACACACAGAAGGGTCCCTGCCGGAAGGTCAGTGCCCAGGCAGAGCTGACACCTGAGTCAGAGAGCGTCACTGACTAAGCCTCTTGGGCGGCCTGGGCCTCCATCAGTTCTTGCCTAGATGACTTTTGACCTGGATTAAAAAATCTGCTCTGGCTAATGAGGACTCGGCAGCCACTGCTCCAGCCCATAGGCAGTGACGAGGGGCTCCCTGGCGGCCGGCTGCTGAGCACACGTGTTCACATGTGGATGTGAATGTGTGTGTGTGTGCGCACATGTGCCTCTGTATTGGCGATGCCCAGAGCAATGGCTGTAGGACTCCAGGGGACGACCCCGACTCACTTCTCCAAGCCCTCTGCCACGTGGATGACAGGAGGACCTGACCAGCTGCAAAGCCCAGAGAGCCCTGAGGCACACGCGGGCCCCTGAGCCACCCTTCCTCTTCTGCTTTGGGGGTCAAGCTGCCCGTGAGTGGGGCTGGGGTCAGGAGAGATGAGTGAAAAGGCTGGTGAAGCTAGGGCCAGATACTGCTTTTACTTAAAAATTTAAAAATTAATTTACTTTTGGCTGTGCTGCATCTTCGTTGCTGCGGGGGCTTTTCTCAAGTTGCAACAAACGGGGACTCCTCTTCACTGGGGTGCATGGGCCTCTCACTGGGGTGGCTCCTCTGTTTCGGCACACAGGATCTAGGGTGCAGGGGCTCCCGTAGGTGCGGCTCCGGGGCCCTAGAGCGCAGGCTCAGTAGCCGTGGTGCAGGGGCTTCGTTGTCCCTCAGCATGTGGGATTCTACCGGACCAGAGATTGAACCCACGTCCCCTGCATTGGCAGGCGGATCCTTAGCCACTGCCCCACTGAGATGTCCTACTTAAACTTTTGGTATTTTGTTTATTCTTAATTTCAGGGGTGGGCATCCATTTTGATTTATTAAAATATTGTTTATCCTGCTGCTGAGTTTTGGGCACCCACTTATACTCTTGCCTGAGTGAGCAATGCTCTCCTGCCTGGCTGGCCCTGCCCTCAGGATCCCTGAGCCCTTGGGGGACTCAGGCCAGCCACCCTGCCCCCACCGCAGCATCTGGGGGTTCTTGTCCTTTGTACATCTAATCTGGAGTGACCTGGCAATGCCTTGGGCCTAGTGGGATGGGAGGGGCAAGATGAGAGGACCCTGCAGTGGGGTCTGGACGCCCAGGGTGGATGGGGAGAGGCCTGCAGCCACCCCAGCCCCGCTGGAAGCGGGTAAGGGTGGTGCCTCCTGCCATCAGATGCCTGCCCAGCGTCATTGGTTTCTCTTCCTAAGAGGTAAAATCAAAATGAAACAAAAACCAAGCGGATGCCTCACCAGGGCAGCGTAAGAAACGACAATGAAGCGGTTGAACAGCAGGCAGACTGCCAGCTTTCTTCTTTCTGATCTCAAGCTCATTCTTGAGCATTAAGGTCCCAGAAAGTGAACTCAGACCCCAAATATGGGCTTGTGAGTGTGATGGTGAGCCTGGGTGTGCAAGTGTGTGTATCTGTGAGTGTGCAAGGGGAGGGATGAATGGCAGAGAAAGGAGAAAGGTGCCCAGCAGGAGACTCCTGGGTCTAGACCCACCAGAGATCTCACCGGGCGAAGCTTTGTTCCAATGACAGCTACATAGCCAGACCCAGGGCTCGGCCACTAAACAGAGGTGTTGTCGTGACACATGTTGTGTGACGTGTGTTGGCTTCCAGCCAAGGAGACCGAGTCCCGCAAGGCAGGGGTGTGACCCTTACACAGCTGGGCTGGCCTCCTTATCCAGTGCTCCCCTCTCCTCACCCAGGTGGGCTCGGGCATGTGGGGCTCTGTCCCCAGCTGTGTGTTCAGGGGCCTGTACCCCATCTCATTTCTGGAGAAGGGGGTAACCTAATTAGTGTCTTCAGTTAGCAGGAGACATTTCTCGGGCTGGTTCAGCTGGAAAGGGATGTTTGAAGGGACAGAGGGAGCTCAGGACGTGGTGGTGAGGCCAGAGAAGCAGGTGGGAGCTTCTAAAAGCAAACACGCCAAACCTTGAGACCGGGCCCTCAGCACCCCTAGCCTCTGCCCTGGCACTGCACGCTTGTGCCAGAAAAGTTCCTGGCTGTCTGCCACCCACCTGAGCCTGGATGCTGAGGCCCTAAAAGCTGTCTGAGCTTGCCTGCACCTGGAAACAGCCTGTCACATGCTAGGCCCCCTCCCCGACCTGAAGCCTCACCTGGGGCACCCGGCTCAGCCTGGGTCAGGCTGCTGGGGCTGGAGAGGTGGGGAGGGAGCTCTGGTTCCTACACCGGGGCACGGATGTCCTGGCATGTCCCCAAACACAGATGGGCCATTCAAAAGACGCTGGTGACAAAAAGGAACAGACTGTTGGCAAAGATGGTCCCCTGGACCAATCTCCAGAAAATTAAGCTGAGGAAGCAAAAGCCGAGCCCCAAAGGTTATATACATACGATTCCTTTTAGAGAACATCCTTAAAATGACAAAACTGTGGAAAGAGAGGACAGGTGGGCAGCTGGCGGGGCTGGAGGGTTGAGAGTGGAGAGATGAGGGCAGCAGGAGGGAGCTCGTGGGGATGGGAGGCTCTGTGTCTGTGGCCATGTCACCATCCTGGTGTGACGGGGCTCTGCCGTTTGCAGCATGTCACCACAGGGGAAGCGGAGTAAAAGCACAGTCTGTATTACTTCTTCTTCTTCTTTTTTTTTTTTTGTATTACTTCTTACAACTGCATGTCAATCTACCACATCTCAAAGTTTAAAATGTGATAATAATAATAAAAAAGCAGACAGCAAAGGCCAGTCAGGTGTCACTGCACATCGGTATCTGGATATCTTCCTGGCACCCGTGCCCAAGGCTTCCACGAGGCAGGCTCCCTGTCTTGCTTAGAAGCTCACAGACCAAAAACGAAAAAAAAGGAAAAAGAGAGAGGAAGATAGTCCTCATTCTTCCATGAAGAAAGAAAACTCGCAGATCAGAGACGCAGGCTGGGCTCCTCAAGACTCGCCCTAGCAGACATCTCTCTGGGCAGAGCTTGGGTGGGGGGCGGGGGGTGTCGCAAGAAGGCTGAGCTGCTCCCGCCCCTCAGCTCGTCTCCGGCCGTCCCAGCTGACGCGTGTCAGTATCGCCTGCTGTGTGGCGGCACCACTAGCAAGAGCGGGTCACAGCTAAGCCTCTCCCGCACATCCCAGGAGTTTGGCAGCTCCGGAGACAAAGCACTGCGTATCTTCCTTTTAATCTTGTCTCCTCTTCAGTTTGTTACGGGTGGACTTTGGACTTTGGGTGTGTTTGCAAAGACGAGTGAGCATCCGATTCCTGGTGAAGATGCTGGAGGAGGAAGCATCTCTGGGCTGACCTGGCCATGGAGCCGGTGTTCCCGCACCCAACTTGCCTTGGAATCTGCCTGGGGCTGCTCTCTGCGGGACCCTCACCTGCAGGAATGTGGAGCCACCAAACACAGACTACTGCGCTGAACACGTGTCTCCTGAGGTGTGTCTCACTCTTCCGGCTCAGGGTCCTCAGCAGACCCAGGAGTGCAGACAGGGCTTCCGAGCCCCGCGTTCTGCACTGTCACCCCAGGTTCTGCTTACGTGAGAGGGGGCTGGAGTCAGAGCTGCACGGGGGGCCACACGGCAGATGCAAAGGTGGAGCACTCCAGCCACGGTATTGCGGGATGCGAGCAAAAGCAGCCAAGGAACTTCCTCCTCCTGAGTTTGCCTGGTGGCTTGCAGCTTAATCTGCTCGTTTCTCCCCATTTATTTCATTCTATTTATAAGTTGCTGGCACCATGTAATTCTATCTGGTTGTAGTCACAGAGGAGAACTGAGAGTTTGATTTTAGAGCTCTCAGGAAAACAAGAATTGCTGTCATCTGATCTGTCTGCTCCTTCTGCCTGAAACTGAACTCACATGAGTAGAAACATTCCCTGCACTCACAGGGTTCTTCCTTCCCACAAGGAGCTCCCCTTAAAACATTTTCCATCTCAGCTGTGTGTGTTGAGAGGAAAGGGTTTGGAGTGGGGTGAGGAATATAGGTTTTAGAATCAAAAGTCCAGTGCTTGGCTCTAGAACTTACCTTCTGTTTAAACTTTGAATTCCCAAGTACTATTTGGGAAGATCACTTCATGTCACAAAATGGCCACTGGAACTCCAACCTTCGCAATCATATTCCAAGCAGGAAGAAAGAGAACAGAACAGGGAAGAGAGCATTTCTCAGTGGAGGCTGCCTTCTTTAAAGAACTTTTCTGGAAGTCTCAGCTTCTATCTCATTGGCAAACCCTGTTGCAAGGGGTGCTGAGAGGCATTTTCAGAGCTGTAATCAGGGCCACACCACCAGCACTGGGGCTGTTAAAAGGCAGGCCGAGAGAATGGAGAGTGGACAGGCAGTGAGGGGCGGGCACGCTCGGTGGAACACTGAAGGAGATGCCCCAAGCTCTGTTCATCTCAGCCCCTGTTTGCTTTGTTCACGGCACTAACCACAGTCTGCAATACGGGCTTTGTCTGTCTCTGCATAAGGGCACAAGCTCCCTGAAAGTGGGGGCTGGGCTGACTTGTCCCCGAATCCTAGCCCCAGCTCTGACCGCCTCACAGAGGAGTGCAGTGTGAGTCTTTCCTGGAGGGTGGGGTCTGAGCCCTGGCCACTCAGCCCCTGCACACGCCCCTCCCTCCCCACACTGGGTCAGGTCTTCAACTGGGGTCAGTCTCCACGGTCTTAGAAGTTGGAGTGAAGGAGAGCAGGGCTCCCTGAAACCCACAGACCATCGCAGACTCATACTTCGTGGCAAAAATGTGTATGCAGCCCGTGTCCATGACTCTAAAGGAGGAGAATATGGAATAAAGTGGGGGCTTATCACTCCTGACTTTCAGGCCGGGATGCTCCTGGGGTGTCGGGGGTGTGGCCCTCAGTAGGAGCGGGTGGGAGGGAAGCAGGCGGCATCTTGCAGCTCAGTCTGGTCTCAGAACTGAACGTCACATTCCAAATAATGTCAATGTCAGTTTTTTTTTTAGTAAATTCACCCATGTTTCTTAATAAAAACACCCGTCCTCACCTCTATTTCTTCTTCTTTATTTTTACCTTTGGCCATGCTGCGTAGCTTGTGGGATCTTAGTTTCCTGACCAGGGATGGAACCTGAGCCCCTTGAATTGGAAGCAAAGAGTCTTAACCACTGGACCACCAAGGAAGCCCCATCTCTTCTCAATTTCCAAGAGTAACTGCTATTCCAAAAAAGTAGCCGTGTCCTTTTTGTCTTCATCGCCTGTTGGCCCCCTGCTGTCTAAGCATTAATCGGGCTCTGGGCTGGACTCCGGGGAGGCTGGGGCCTGGACAGAAGCCCGCTCCTCAGGGGCATGGCTGATGGGGGCTGTGGGTTCCCACACTCTGGGGCAAGGGGCAAAGGGAGAGGCTACCGGGACCACTCCCCAGGGCAGGGACAGGGGTAGGCGCCCCTGAGGAGGGGCAATGCCTACGGACTGGCAGGAGTTAGGGAGGGACAGATGGACATGGGCAGGGTGTGCGGCGTGGAGGGGAGGCAGCTTCAGTCTCGGGGAGCCTCAGTGGCAGCAGAGAGGTATGGGGTGACCCGGCAGACCTCTGTCACCGGGCAGAGCTGCAGGTGATCACAGGGCAAGAAGCAGCGGCCGTGTGGATAGCAGCCAGGCCGGGGGCGAGGGGACAGGACCGAGGGCAGAGGGGCACAAGACTGGCCCACTTTCCAGCATGGGCTGCAGTGACAGTGCCTGGCGGGGACCCTGATGCCCTGTCAACCAGTTAGGGGCAGGCCATTGTCTTCCTCCCAGCGGCCCCAGTCCTAATGCCGTCACCCTGGGAGTCAGGCTTTGTTTATGGAGAATGTACCCTGCCAGTGGTTGCTCAGGCGCTCAGTCGTGTCCAACTCTTTGCGACCCCATAGACTGCAGCACGCCAGGCTTCCCTGTCCTTCACCAACTCCCAGAGCTTGCTCAAACTCATGTCCATCAAGTCGATAGACCACCCAACCCACACTGCAGGGGGTCCACACTGGGCAAGATAACACTGTCATCAGAAACGAGGTAGACAGCCCCCTGACGGCAGTTTCTACCATGAGAACACAGGCTCCTAGGACCCTCTAACACGTCCAGGAGGACTTGAGGGCAAAGGAGCCCATCCTCTCTCAAAGGCCCGGGCCCATAGGCCCCAGCTTGGGGTCAGCAGCAGGCATTTCCCACACACTGTTGTGTTCGGGCCTGAGAATGTCTGCAGAAGCAGTTTTCTCTCGACTGTCAAGCTCCAGAAGGGGCGCTGCCCAGCATCCCTGTCCCTGCTGACCTGTTTTTAGGTTGTTTTGGGCAGAATCAGCTCTTTTGTTCCAGGGACAGGTGTCTGGAAAGTGGGTGCCAAGAGCTGACTTGCTCTCTGATGATAAAGGGTCTGAGCGCTCAGTCCTGAGGGGTCAGGCTCCACAGCCCATGCACAGAGGGTCTTGTGGCTAGAATCTTCTAGAATCCTCCAAACTTCCTCTTGCTGCTCCTTTTATGCAAACAAGGAAAAAGGCCCAGAGAGGGGGGCTGCCTGGCTCCGGCTCCTCAACTCTGCTCCAGCAGGGAGAGTGGGGATCCCCTGCTCTGAGGCCTCCAGGCTGTGGGTCTGTCCTGAGGTGACCTCGGCCAGGTTCATCTTGGACGACATGCTGGGATCTGGTGAGAGGGTGGTGAAGACCCTTGCGGAGACCCCATGTGGAACCTTAGAAGCACACCCTCAGTAAGGTCCCCCTCTTCCTTGGGATCCTTTCTCAATTGTGTTGGGAGCCCCGAGGTGGCTGTGGAAGGAGCCCCTGCCCCAGGGCCCCACCTGGCTCACAGGCCCTCGGCCCCTAGGAGGGAAGGAGGGCTCAGCCCCCTCCTGCCTCCCGTTTACCTCAAGTGCAGCCCTGAGGGTCTCTCCTCTCTGTCCTGGGTAAACGACGACAGGTCAGAAGCCCTCTTTGGAAACTGCTTTCCAAAAGGACCCTGAAACATCTGTTCCTAGAAGTGCTGGCTCCAGGAGCTGTAGATGACTCACCTCCGGCTTCGTCCCCCTCCTTGAGCCCACGCGCCCGCGCAGGCCTATTTCTGGCCAGCCTGATCATCCAGGCCCCCCTCATCCCGGATTCAAGGTGGACCATTTGCAGCCATGTCCCTGGAGGCCAAAGCCCTTGCGTGCTCAGAGACAAACCCCTTCACATTCAGCATCCCTGCCCTTGTATCCCACGTGTTTAGTTGTGCCCTGAGAGTTTGTGAAACAGGCAGTTGGAGCATGGAGGTCCTAATAGTATTAGCAACAGCAGCCCGTCAGTCTGCACTGTCTCAGGGGGCCGTGCATGCTCTGGGTTCAGCGCCTTTGCAGGCCCGTACCTGTGGTCATTTCTATCTCAGAGCAGTCACCCAGCTCTAGAGAGGAGGGGTCTTCCAGCCCCATCCTCCAATCTATTCCAGTGTTCTCAAAGGGCAGTGGGAATAACAGTACCTTAGCACAATAAGGCTTATCTTTGGGGATCATTTTAAAGGGACTGTTTGGAGGTGACTCACCAAGGGCACACAGCCGGCACTCAATGTGTACAGCCCCTTTCCCCTCCCCAGGGTCTGAGCGCCTCCCAGGTGCTCATTCTGCTGGCTCTGTGGCTCCATTGTTGCCTCTGGGGCCCAAGAATGTCCCTCTGATCCTAGCTCCTCTGGGACACAGGGAGAGGAACGGTGTGAATGGTCGAGGGTCCTGAGCATCGGCCCCCCTCCTCAGGCCCCCTACAGCCACGGGCCTGCCTGGGGGATGCAATACACACAGGCCAGGCAGCTGTGCCTCGATATTTGAGTCATGACAGAGCCAACCAGCCACTAATGACATCAGCTCTTTCCTCCCCACTGACGAGTTCATTTCCACAAAGACCTGGGGGCCAGGTCAGACCTCAGGAAATTTAAAGCTTATTAAAAAAAAAAAAAGAAGAACAAGAGTGGATATATGTTAACATATACCCAGTTCATTTTGTTGCACAGCAGAAACTAACCCAACCTTGTAAAGCAAGTATTAATATACTACAATGAAAACCAATTTTTAAAGAAAGTAAAAAAAAAAAAATAGAACAGAAATTAAGTCAAGATATTGGCAGTGTGACTCATGTTTCAGTCTCCCCTAAATGGCCCTGCACTGGCAGAAATAGTGACCAGCAGGCTTTGTACTCAGTAGGTGCTTAATGTCACTTTCTTGGTCAGCTAAAGAAATCATATTAAAAAGCAGTCATTACTTTGCTAACAAAGGTCCGTCAAGTCAAGGCTATGGTTTTTCCAGTGGTCATGTGAGGATGTGAGAGTTGGACTATAAAGAAAGCTGAGAGCCAAAGAATTGATGATTTTGAACTGTGATGTCAGAGAAGATTCTTGAGAGTCCCTTGGACTGCAAGGAGATCCAACCAGACCATCCTAAAGGAGATCAGTTCTGGGTGTTCATTGGAAGGACTGATGTTGAAGCTGAAACTCCAATCCTTCGGCCACCTGATGTGGCGAAGAGCTGACTCACTGGAAAAGACCTTGATTTGGGGAAAGATTGAGAGCAGGAGGAGAAGGGGATGACAGAGGATGAGATGGTTGGATGCCATCACCAACTTAATGGATATGAGTTTGGGTAGGCTTCGGGAGTTGGTGATGGACAGGGAGGGCTGGTGTTCTGCAGTTCATGGGGTCACAAAGAGTTGGATACTACTGAGCAAATGAACTGAACTGAAAGGAATCAAATTGAAACTGTGGGTGGAGGTCTCCTGACTGCACGACCACGTAAACATGAGGCAGCACTGAAGCTCGTGGAAGGACGACAGGAATGACCTGGTCTCCCCCCATCTCCCAAGGGAGAAGGCAGGTTCGTCTCTTGGGGGATGCAGGAGGGGGCGTCTACATCACACCCTTCAGTGCTTGGCGCAGGTTCTCACAGCTGAGGCCCTGCAAGGGGGCCAAGTGGCCCTGTCTTAGAGAAAAGATGCCCATTTTATCATTAATATGCAGTAGAATTAGTTGTCCTTCTAAATGTACTGCTAGTTTGTACCATCTGACATCGCTTCCCCCACTGTGTTTGCACAGAGAGGGGTTGCCGGGGGACATGGTCCTGGGTTCCCATGCACAACATGCTTTATCCCCAGTCATGATCTTTGGGCAGCTTCTGCAGAGTTGCTGCCTCTGGGAGGCTGGTTGAGGTATTTTTTGGTTTTTGTTTTTTAAAATTGAAGTATAAATGGCTTACAGTTGTGTTAGTTTCAAGTGTGGTGCAAAGTGGTTCAGTTATACATATTGTACACGTATGCAATGTCATGTCTGACTCTTTGTGACCCCTGGACCGTAAACCGTTCGGATTCTCTGTCCATGGGATTCCCCAGGCAGTACTGGAGTGGGCTGACACTTCCTTCTCCAGGGGCTCCTCCTGACCCAGGGATTGAACTCACATTAACTGGGTCTCCTGCACTGCAGGTGGATTCCTTACTGCTGAGCCATCAGGGAAGCCCATTGATACATACTCCATTCAGATTCTTTTCCATATAGTTTATTATAAGATACCGAGTAGAGTTCCCTGTCCTGTACAGTAGGTCCTTGATGTTTATCTATTTCATACACAGTAGTGTGTATCTAAGAGAAGGCAATGGCACCCCACTCCAGTACTCCTGCCTGGAAAACCCCTGGACAGAGGAACCTGGAAGGCTGCAGTCCATGGGGTCGCTGAGGGTCAGACACGACTGAGCGACTTAACTTTCACTTTTCACTTTCATGCATCGGAGAAGGAAATGGCAACCCAGTCCAGTACTCTTGCCTGGAGAATCCGAGGGATGGGGGAGCCTGGTGGGCTGCCATCTATGGGGTCACACAGAGTCGGACACGACTGAAGTGACTTAGCAGCAGCAGCAGTGTGTATCTGTTAATTCAAACTCCTAATTTACCGCTTCCTACTTTCCCCTTCGGTGGCTATAGATTTGCTGTCTATGTCTGTGAGTCTATTTCTGTTTCATAAATAAGTTCATTTGTACCATTTTTTTAGATTCCACATTTAAGTGTTATCATATATTTATATCTCTCTGTTTGACTTACTTCACTTANATCTGTTAATTCAAACTCCTAATTTACCGCTTCCTACTTTCCCCTTCGGTGGCTATAGATTTGCTGTCTATGTCTGTGAGTCTATTTCTGTTTCATAAATAAGTTCATTTGTACCATTTTTTTAGATTCCACATTTAAGTGTTATCATATATTTATATCTCTCTGTTTGACTTACTTCACTTAACACAATAACGTCTAGGTCCATCCATGTTGGAGTTTTTTAAAGCAGTTCTCATTCTGCTGGACATTTTAAGACAGCGGTGCTTGCGTGGGAGACTTTAGCATTGTGATGAGTTTGTGAGGGTTTTTGGTGACCAGGAGAGCAGACCATAGCTGTCCTGGTTTTCTGTGGCTACTGAACAAACGGCCCCAAGCGCAGGGGCTTGAAACAATACAGATGCGTTATCTTTCGGTTCAAGTGTCAGAAGTAGTAAAGTCGAGGTCTGGGCAAGGCTGTTTTCCTCCTGGGCCCTCTGGGGAAAAGCCTTTTCTTGCCTTTCGGCTTCTACAGGCCCTACTTCCTGGCTCGTGGCCCCTCTGTCGCCCCCATGGGCAGCAGCACAGGGCCTGGCCCGACCTGCATGTAGCATCTCGTCTCCTCTGACTCTGACCCCCTGCTTCCCTCTCAAGAGGACCTTCATGATTTTATCAAGGCCCCCTCACCTTGGCATCTTCCCATCTTTAGCCCCATCTGCAAAGTTTCTTTTGCCTCATAAGGTAACACTCTCAGGTTCTGAGGATCAGAGCATGGACCTCTTTCGGATCATCGTTCTGTTTACCATGGAAACCAGCTAAATGTGAAGTCGATCTTGCTTATCCAGGAGGTCGATGCCAAGACACTGACCCCAGTGGAATTCTTTGGGGACCAAGTGAAGAGCTAGTTTTTAATAATCTTTTTCTCCTAAATCACATTTCTCAGCTATACACGTCTTCTCATCTTACTACATTTCTTCAGCCAAATGAAAAGCATCTGAAAAATAAAAAATCAATTTTTCTCTCCAAACCTGGATAATCATGATGGTGTGATCACTCATCTAGAGCCAGACATCCTGGAATGTGAAGTCAAGTGG
>SJYA01010958.1:0-13162 GCA_006410615.1 Neotragus moschatus
TTGAACATCTGGAAGTTCACAGTTCATGTATTGCTGAAGCCTGGCTTGGAGAATTTTGAACATTACTTTGCTAGCCTGTGAGATGAGTGCAATTGTGCGGTAGTTTGAACATCCTTTGGCATTGCCTTTTTTGAGGTTGGAATGAAAACTAACCTTTTCCAGTCCTGTGGACACTGCTGAGTTTTCCAGATTTGCTGAGCTTTTGGCCACCTCATGCGAAGAGTTGACTCATTGGAAAAGACTCTGATGCTAGGAGGGATTGGGGGCAGGAGGAGAAGGGGATGACCAAGGATGAGATGGCTGGATGGCATCTTTGACTCGATGGACGTGAGTTTGAGTAAACTCCGGGAGTTGGTGATGGACAGGGAGGCCTGGCATGCTGCAATTCATGGAGTCGCAAAGAGTTGGACACGACTGAGCGACTGAACTGATAGTTGCTTAACAATGTTGCTTTACTTTCTGCTATACAGCAAAGTGAATTCATGTATTGAATGGAAAGAATTCCCAGCAGATTCTATTAGTCAATCAAATAAACAGTTAACAGAGGTCAATTTCAGTTAAAATAGTAAAATAAGCTACCGTTTGTTGAGTGTAATGCTAAGCACTTTAACAACATTTTTTAGCATCATAAGCATATGAGGAAAGTCTTATTAAACCCATTTTACTGAAGGGGAAACTGTGACTTAAAGAGTAACACAGCTCCTGCATGGTAAAGCTAGAATTTGAATCCAGGGTCATATGACCTCAAATCCAATTCTCAACTACTGCATGAGTAGCTTTCGAGGCTTTCAGCCATGCCTCATGGTGAAAAAAAAAAAAAATGCATCTTACATCATAGCCAATGAACACTGACACACATGAATTAGAAATGTCGAGAAAGCAATAAATAGCTTACCAGGTATACAACATATTGATCTTCTCTATTCTCTTTGGTCTAGTTCTCATTTTTAAAATTTGATTGTGTGTCTTAGTTGCTCAGTTCAGTTCAGTCACTCAGTCGTGTCCCACTCTTTGCAACCCCATGGACTGCAGCACACCAGGCCTCCCTGTCCATCACCAACTCCTGGAGTTTACTCAAACTCATGTCCATTCAGTCGGTGATGCCATTCAACCATTTCATCCTGTGTTACCCTCTTCTTCTCTCGCCTTCAAGTTGCTCGGTCATGTCCAACTCTTTGTGACCCCATGAACTGTAGCCTACCAGGCTCCTCTGTCCATGAGGATTCTCCAGGCAAGAATACTGGAGTGAGTTGCTATTCCCTTCTCCAGGGAATCTTCCTGACCTAGAGACTGAACCCAAGTCTCCTGCATTGCACGCAAATTCTTTACCATCTGAGCTACCAGGGAAGCCCAAGGTGGGTGTGTATGTGTTAGTCACTCAGTTACATCCAACTCTTTGTGACAAAATGTACTTAGTAGTCCATCAAATTGATTGCATAACTTCTTGCTAATTGATCATAATACAGACTAAAAAAATCACTACATTCCTTATCCAACTTGACTTAAAATCTGGGAGGTCATTACTCCAAAACCCTTTTCTACTTTAAATATTACTCACCAAAGAGCTAAACACAAAATGTTTTAATACAACCTTTTTTTAAATTCGAAAGAAATTTTATCAGTTCTATCAACCTCTTCTCTTTTTTAACATGAGACTATTTAATGAAAAGTTCTATTTGATAAATTTAACAAACAAACTGATATCTCAGTTCCATACTAGATCTGATTTCTGGACAGCAATAGAAGATACAGGAAAGATACTCAGCCTGCATTTGCCTCATTGCTCAAAGCCCTTCCCAGGAGAGCTGCTGGCCACAGCCCCAACCAGACACCACAGCACAGGATCCCATTTGCCCCTCTGCTTCAGCTATTTGGACCATTAGCTGGGTAGAGAATGATGATGTGCCTGGCATGAGAAAAGGAGCTGGACCATGTGAGGAATGAAAGTGAGGGCATGATAAGTCCCTTCAGTCATGGCCGACTCTGTGACCCTGTGGACCGTAGCCCGTCAACCTCTTCTTGTCAACGAGATTCTCCAGACAAGAATACTGCAGTGGGTTGCCATGCCCTCCCTGCCACGGAGGGATCCAGGAATCAAACTAGGGATTGACCCAGGGATTGAACTCACGTCTCTTACATCTCCTCCATTGGCATGTGGGTTCCTTACCACTAGTGCCACCTAGGAAGCCCATGAAAGTGAGAATGATGGGTAAATAATCCAAAGAATCGAGAGAGTAGACACTGAATGGTCCTGTGGCAGGATGGGGCTGGAGAGGCCGTGGTAATGACGGACATACTACTGCGATGGTGATACAGAAAAGGCCACACAAAGCAGGGGGAAGATGAGTGCGTGTGAAGAGGAGCACACAGATGCCTTGTGCCCCCAGACAAAGAGGAGATGCTCGCTCGAGGCAGGACAAGTCCCACGGGCTTTCTGGCTTCAAATCCAGTGCTGTGTACTCACAACAAAAACATACATTTTTCTTTCTGGAGATTTGTAAAGCGTTTAGTTCTTTACAACACAAAGTTCCTTAATTAAATGGGCTCTTGAAATATTCTCACAGGAAGAATCTGAGAGAAGGGCAGAGTGGGACAAACACAGAGTCGCAGACAGGAGATTCACGGACACAAGACTTATAGAGGACTATTCCTATGCTTTTGTCTTCTGGAATATTAAAAATCTTCATTACAATGCCTTTTATTTGAGTCATATAATACTTTATAGCCCACAAAATAATCTGTAAAGTGGGATAATAATTCTATCTGTTTCATATTTTTTGTGGAAGGTGAAATAAGCAAACACAAGAAAAGTCCTTAAGTTAAGACTTTCCACATAGTTGATGCTCAGTAAATAGGACTTGATCTTATGACAATACTATGACATGGGAGGGTATTACAAATGACAGGTGAAGACATGGGCACACAGAGAAACCCCAGGCCATGCTAAAGGTTACACAGCTAAAAAATGGTAACAGAGGTCTTTAGGCTTTGCATCATCCACAAATATTCCACAGATATTTATGGAGTCCAGGATCAGTGCTAGCCTCACACCATCATAGTGAATGAGACAGATGCATTTCTTGCCTCCAGAAAAGTTACAGGAAAATATTTCTTCCCCACATCTTATGTTTCTATAATATAGGCATCAAACTAGGGAGTTGTTCTTTTTTCACACTCTACAAATAAGATTAAATTAAGCTTGAATAAGAGAAACCACAAGACTAGAAAGGCACGCATCTTCTGCTATCTTGAGAAATTATGAAATTTCCTCCCCTGTACCCGTCTATAGCCTCCTAGGGTTACCACACCATGGTGCTAGGCACACTGTATTGTAATTCCTTGAATAATTTTCAGTCCTCATTCTTCACCCAAGACTGTCAGCTCCCTAAGGACAGGAACTCTCTTCAGGGCAGCACAGTCTGCTGATTGCTCAGTCATGTCCAGTGCTTTGCGACCCCATGGACAATAGCCACCAGACTTCTCTGTCCATTGAATTCTCCAGGCAAGAATACTGGAGTGGGTGGCCATTTCTTTCTCCAGGGGATCTTTCCAACCCAGGGATCAAATCCAGGTCTCCTGCATCGCTGGCAGATTTTTTACCATCTGAGCTACCAGAAAAGAACAGAGTGGGTGCCAAATGAATAACTGGTTGATTTTAATTCAATTAAGGGCTAGAGTGCTAAGTTGCTTCAGTTGTGTCTGACTCTTTGCAACCCCATGGACTATAGCCTGCCAGTCTCCTCTGTCCATGGGATTCTCCTGGCAAGAATACTGAAGTGAGCTACCATGCTCTCCTCCAGGGATCTTCCCCACCCCAGGGATCAAACTCGCAGCTCTTCTGTCTCCTGCACTGGCACGCAGGTCCTTGACCACTAGCACCACCAGGCTCTTATATCAATGCAAATGCCTTGATTTTTCTTAACATTCAAGTTGGTCTTAGTTTTTAGTTCACTGAGAGATTTTTATTCCTTGTGTTTGTGGGGTTCCCCCTCCACGGTGATTTTTTTCAGTTTAAGAAATGTATATGACACAATAAGACCCAGGAACTAAAATGGTTCCTCCCACAACTACCAATAACACTTCAATACATTTTCTAATTAATTATACACATATTTATTAGTATAATATTATTCACCATATATATTAGAGAGAGAAGCAAAGAGAGAGATCAAGAAAGATTAGTGAAAAAATTGGTGTAGAATCCTTTGAAGTCTTTTATTAAAATTAAATGTAATTCTAAAGAAAAAATTCAAAGCAATCTATCCGCTAAAGACATAGCTCTCACTTTGAGATAAAGCCATCACTTTGGGTCAATTAAACCTTGCCCAACGTGGGGTTTTTTTTTATTATTATTAACATATTTCATTGCTACCAACTCAGAGTAGAGTGATTTTGAGATCAAAATGTCTTTCCACCAAAGCTGGAGTTTACAAAGTCAACAGTGCTAAATGTTAATGGATTCTGCCCTCATGAACCAGGAGTATGGGGAGGTAGCTGGACCATTTAAAAACTTCATAAAGATCAAAGATTGGGAGTTAGCTATGAAGAAGTGAAGGTTTATAGAGACCCTCAAGATAAACTTTCCAAAGTTAGGCTTCTCTCCTGGTTAACCTAAATCAACGGCATCTCAGGGAATACAGTAAATGTGAATTTTTGTGTGGCCTTTTTATTTGTATGTGTGTGTTTTTGCAAGCACCATGGAATGGCAGAGGCTTCCTCATCAGTGGAACCATGTAGATTCAGAAAAAGCCATCTTCCATTGAGAAGACAATTGTTTTCTATAGAGACAAGAAACAAATGCCTGTGACCCAGGTCACCTCGTCCCAGCAGGCTTTTGCTGCGGCTTCCTCTGAGCAAACACAACAAAGTCCGGAGCAGTCAATCCTGCCGCCCCACACTGAGCCCTGCAGTTGTGCTCTGCTATTTACCCTTCCTATTAATCTGTCAGTGTTCTAGTCAAACACGCAAAACAATATGGTGGGTGCATAGTTTGATTGGCCGTTGCTAAGTAACTTGGGCCAAAGATGAAGAAATGGAACTTCCAACCCACAAAATGTGAGGCCCAATTTGGCTGTTAGAAAACGTTCAACAATACTGGGGCATGACAATTTTTCAGGGTGGCTGTGATTTAACATCTCTCGCCCCAGAAAAGTGGTCTCATTAATGACATTCCATCCTGGAA
The DNA here is from genome assembly GCA_006410615.1 of Neotragus moschatus. Taxonomy (NCBI): domain Eukaryota; kingdom Metazoa; phylum Chordata; class Mammalia; order Artiodactyla; family Bovidae; genus Neotragus; species Neotragus moschatus. Next base: position 5,183 of record SJYA01010958.1, read on the forward strand.
TCTAAATTCAGGTCATGTCTCTGTTCCTATCACTGTGGGATAGGACTGTCAGGGCGTTTCGGAGAGGAAGTTGCTCTGAGTAAGATGCCGTCATCCTCTTAGTGATGAGACTGCTAGATTTGGTTTGGCACACAGGTAGGCTTCTGGCTAACAACTGAAACATCCTTTGAAATGAAAAATTTCATTGTTGATACAACACGCTTGGAACACTAAAATATTATAGCTCCACAGTTCCAAAATGTAATCCAAATTATCAAACAGTTGAAGTGAATTTAGTAGCTCATTTCCTCACTCCACTTTCCTCCTTTTCTGTTAGCCAAGAGGAAGCCTCAGAATCCTTCTCAACACAAAGCTCTAGGTGGTCATTTTTAATCTGTTAGGACTGGCACAAAAGATGAAGCAAATAAGTCATTCCAGCCCTGGAGTATCAAGTAAACAAACTCATCATAATAAAGGATGAATAGATGAGCAACAACTGTCCAAGACATTTTCTGCTAGTAATACAGGGCATGCATTTCCCTGTTGTGAGTTTTCAGAAATCACACAGGATGGGAAGAATATGTAGAGATATTCATGCATCTGAGAGGCTGGGATGCAGTACACCAAAGTGAAAGAAAATATGGCTGTTGAAGTCAGCTGACTTAGGGCTCAAATTCCACCCCACCCCCCCCACCCCCGCATTTATTATTTACTAGCTACTCAACCTCGGACATGACTGAAGCGACTTAGCAGCAGCAGCAGCAGCAACCTCTGGCAAGTATATAAGTCTGTTCTGAGATATGTTTGTTCATGCATCAAATACAGAAAACTAGGTTGTATAATACATAAGTCAGGACTCTTCAACTCTGGTCCCTGCTGCATTTTTTCCAGCTATTTACTTCACAGACCAGAAGCATCTTTGGGCTCATATCCTTGCACTTTTTGACCCAAGAAGAAAAAGAACCCTCTCTTTCCAGCTGGAGCTTAAAAATTGAGAAAAAGAATTCTGATTGGCTTGACTGAGTTGTGTCACTCACTGGACTCCCACTATGGGGACTCTGATTGGTCCAGACTGGGTCAATTGCCCACCTGTTACCAAGGTCCTGTGCTCAGGCTATCCTGAGAACCACCGGTGACAGTGGTAGGAGCAGTTTCTCAAAAGTATTGAGTGGTGAAAATACTTTCCTGGGATAGACAAAACAATAAATGTGCGCTTTAAAACCACATGGAGTGAAAAAAGTAAATAAAATAATACATGCAAAGAGCTTAGTAACTGGTACATAGTAGTATTCCATAGATGGTAGCAAAAGTGATGGTATTATTATTATCAATCTCCAGTCTCAACAGGTACAATCAGTAGGAGGGTGATTCACAGAAAGATATGTAATGCTTCATATCGAGTTCATCACTTCCTGATGTCAGTTTTAAGTCTGGCTACTCAGATTGTGTGCTCAAATAGCATTCTCAGTGAAAAAGCCAAGTGCAAGGGTCATACTTAAATTTAAATTTAGCTAATTCTAGTTGCAGAGATTTCACTTTGATCCAGCTCACTGAAGAAAAGGTTGTGTTAAAGGATGCAATTAAGAATGTGATTTATGTATGCATTTACTTGCGCTCCTACATGTCAGTCACTGGGCTAGATGCTGGGTGACCCAGGGAAGCAAAATTGACCAAGTCTCTGTCCTCAGGGAGCTGACTTTCCAGCAGGGGAGCCAGAGAGACAAGCTATGGGGGGAAATAAAGCACCATAAAAGGGGGAAAATGCACAGAATGGATTTTAGATAGAGCCAGGCCCTCTGAGGAATGGCATCTGGACAGGGACATGAACCAAGTAAAGGAGCTACGAGAATGCTTTCCCCCAGGCAAAAGAGAGAGAACGGTGAGTACTGAGTCTGGGTGTGGGGCAACGTAGCCAGAGCAGAGCAAGCAAGGTGATGGGGATAGGAAGTGATGGTAGACAGCTTGGCCACCCTCTAAGAGGCCTACAACCATGTTACCTTACGTGGCCAAAGGGACTTTGCAGATGGGATTAATTTAAGGACCCTGAGGTGAGGGCTTTGGCCTATATTATCCAGGTGAGCCCAACGTCATTACCAGGATCCCTAAAAGCTGAAGAGGAAGGCAGAAGAGAAGGTCAGAAATGCACTATGAGAAAGAGTCAACCCAGTGTTGCTAGAGTGAGGCTGACGGGAATCAAGGGACATAGGCAGTTTCCAGAAGCTGGAAAAGGCAAGGAAACAGAACCTCCCAAAGTCTCCAGAAAGGAACGCAACCTTGATTTCCTAGTCAGATCCACATCAGACATAAGACCTGCAGAACCACAAATAACAGATTTACGTTGCTTTAAACCAGTAAGTCAGAGAAGGTAATGGCAACCCACTCCAGTACTCTTGCCTGGAAAATTCCATCCACAGAGGAGCCTGGTAGGCTGCAGTCCACGGGGTCACAAAGAGTTGGACAAGACTGAGTGACTTCACTTTCACTTTTCACTTTCAGGCTTTGGAGAAGGAAATGGCAACCCACTCCAGTGATCTTGTCTGGAGAATCCCAGGGATGGCGGAGCCTGGTGGGCTGAGTCTATGGGGTCGCACAGAGTCGGACGCAACTGAAGTGACTTAGCAGCAGCAGCAACAGCAAACCAGTAAGTGTGTGATAATTTGTTACAGCAGCAAAAGGCAATGAATATAGTATCATTCTTAACATTACCAGATGGTTATGTGTGAGTGAAAAGTCTCTGTCTTTTCTTGAAAGCCTTGACTTACTCAACTTATCAGGAGTAAACCAGTTGCTTTAAAGTGAGGAGATAAGCCCCACCCTAATGATCTGGAGCCATTTAATAAGTGCACAAAAGAAAGAATAGAAGAGAAAATAGGGGCTGTCTCTGCAGGTTTTCCTAGCAGAGGTGTAAGGTATCCTTAGGGTGTCAAAATGTTTTATGAGGGGAATAAAATAACCAGAGATCAAATTGCCAACATCCACTGGATCATCAAAAAAGCAAGAGAGTTCCAGAAAAACATCTATTTCTGCTTTATTAACTATGCCAAAGCCTTTGACTGTGGGGATCACAATAAACTGTGGAAAATTCTGAAAGAGATGGGAATACCAGACCACCTGATCGGCCTCTTGAAAAATCTGTATGCAGGTCAGGAAGCAACAGTTAGAACTGCACACGGAACAACAGACTGGTTCCAAATAGGAAAAGGAGTATGTCAAGGCTGTATACTGTCACCCTGCTTATTTAACTTCTGTGCAGAGCTCATCATGAGAAATGCTGGACTGGAAGAAACACAAGCTGGAATCAAGATTGCCAGGAGAAAGGTTAATAATCTCAGATATGCAGATGACACCACCCTTATGGCAGAAAGTGAAGAGGAACTCAAAAGCCTCTTGATGAAAGTGAAAGAGGAGAGTGAAAAAGTTGGCTTAAAGTTCAACATTCAGAAAACGAAGATCATGGCATCTGGTCCCATCACTTCATGGGAAATAGATGGGGAAACAGTGGAAACAGTGTCAGACTTTATTTTGGGGGGCTCCCAAATCACTGCAGATGGTGATTGCAGCTGTGAAATTCAAAGACGCTTACTCCTTGGAAGGAAAGTTATGACCAATCTAGATAGCATATTCAAGAGCAGAGCCATTACTTTGCCAACAAAGTCCATCTAGTCAAGGCTATGGTTTTTCCTGTTGTCATGTATAGATGTGAGAGTTGGACTGTGAAGAAAGCTGAGCGCTGAAGAATTGCTGCTTTTGAACTGTGGTGTTGGAGAAGACTCTTGAGAGTCTCTTGGACTGCAAGGAGATCCAACCAGTCCATTCTAAAGGAGATCAGTCCTGGGTGGNGCTTACTCCTTGGAAGAAAAGTTATGACCAACCTAGATAGCATATTCCAAAGCAGAGACATTACTTTGCCGACTAAGGTCCGTCTAGTCACGGCTATGGTTTTTCCAGTAGTCATGTATGGATGTGAGAGTTGGACTATGAAGAAGGCTGAATGCCGAAGAATTGATGCTTTTGAACTGTGGTGTTGGAGAAGACTCTTGAGAGTCCCTTGGACTGCAAGGAGATCCAACTAATCCATTCTGAAGGATATCAGCCCTGGGATTTCTTTGGAAGGAACGATGCTAAAGCTGAAACTCCAGTACTTTGGCCACCTCATACAAAGAGTTGACTCATTATCTGATGCTGGGAGGGATTGGGGGTAGGAGGAGAAAGGGACAACAGAGGATGAGATGGCTGGACAGCATCACTGACTTGATGGACGTGAATCTGAGTGAATTCTGGGAGTTGGTGATGGACAGGGAGGCCTGGCGTGCTGCGTTTCATGGGGTTGCAGAGAGTCAGACACGACTGAGCAACTGAACTGAACTGAATTGAATAATATATAATGGAAAAGAACCTGAAAAAGAATATATATACATATATATATATATTCACACACATATGTGTGTATGTATAGCTAAATCACTTTGCTGTATACTTGAAACTAGCACAACAATGTAAATTATAGTTCAATTAAAAAAGATTAAGTAAAACTTGAAAAAAAGAGGACACACATACACACTCATGGCTTCAGCCTCCACTTAAATCCAAATAGCAGTGGTTTGCTGGACAACTTATTATTATGGCATATCACACAAATCTTTAAATTTTGTGCAGAGAAAACCAAAGCCACCATGATTTTGTACAAAAGAGCTCCTTGTCTTGTATTCCTTCCATTAACAAACGATATCATTGTTATCCTAAGAGCCTTAACACAATCCCAAATATAGGCTCTTTACATTCAGTTACTCAGTGCGTTAATTTCTTTTCAATAGATCTTTACCCTTGCCCTCCTCCATTGCTAACTTATTCCAGTTCTCCTCCCCTGAACCCCCTGGGATCAACGTTTCTCCTTTGTGTTCCCATTGTGCCTTCTTTGAAAGATACCTTCGACAGCATCTAACTGCAATCCTGACAGTTGCTGGCTTTTTCATCTGCTTCTATTAAGAATGCAAGTTCCTTGTAGGTAGAAATCTAGGTTTAGTTACATTTGTATGTCTACCACCTAACACAATGAGGGCTTCCCTCATAGGTCAGTTGGTAAAGAATCTGGCTGTAATGCAGGAGACCCCAGTTTGATTCCTGGGTCAGGAAGATTCACTGCAGAAGGGATAGGCTACCCACTCCAGTATTTTTAGGCTTCCTTTATGGCTCAGCTGGTAAAGAATCTTCCTGCAATGAGGGAGACATGGGTTCAATCCCTGGGTTGGAAAGATCCCCTGGAGAAGGGAAAAGTTACCCACTCTAGTATTCTGACCTGGAGAATTCCGTAGACCATAAAGTCCATGGCGTCACAAAGAATTGGACATGACTGAGCAACCTTCACTTTCACCTAGCACAATGCCAACAAACTACAGTTCAGTTCAGTCCAGTCACCCAGTCGTGTCCCACTCTTTGCGACCCCATGGACTGCAGCATGCCAGGCCTCCCTGTCCATCACCAAATCCCAGAGCTTACTCAAACTCATGTCCATTGAGTCAGAGATGCCATCCAACCATCTCATCCTCTGTCATCCCCTTCTCCTCCCACCTTCAATCTTCCCCAGCATCAGGGTCTTTTCAAATGAGTCAGTTCTTTGAATCAGGTGGCCAAAGTATTGGAGTTTCAGCTTCAGCATCAGTCTTTCCAATGAATATTCAGGACTCATTTCCTTTAGGATGGACTGGTTGGATCTCCTTGCAGTCCAAGGGACTCTCAACAGTATTCTCCAACATCATAGTCCAAAAGTATCAATTCTTCGGCACTCAGCTTTCTTTATAGTCCAACTCTCACATCCATACAAGACTACTGAAAAAAAAATCATAACTTGGACTAGATGGGTCTTTGTTGGCAAAGTAATGTCTCTGTTTTTTAATATGCTGCCAAGATTGACCACAGCTTTCCTTTCAGGGAACAAGCGTCTTTTAATTTCATGGCTGCAGTCACCATCTGCAGTGATTTTGGAGCCCAAGAAAATAAAATCTCTCACTGTTTCCATTGTTTCCTCATCTATTTGCCATGAAGTGATGGGACCAGATGCCGATCTTCATTTTCTGAATGCTGAGTTTTAAGACATCTTTTTCACTCTCCTCTTTCACTTTCATAAAGAGGCTCCTCAGTTCTTCTTCGCTTTCTGCCATAACGGTGGTGTCATCTGGGTGTCTGAGGTTCCTGATATTTCTCCCAGCAATCTTGATTCCAGCTTGTGCTTCATCCAACCTAGCATTTCACATGATGTACTCTGAATATAAGTTAAATAAGCAGGGTGATGATATGCAGCCTTGACATACTCCTTTCCCGATTTGGAACTAATCTGTTGTTCCATGTCTAGTTCTAACGGTTGCTTCTTGACCTGCATACAGATTTCTCAGGAGGCAGATCAGGTGGTCTGGTATTCCTATCTCTTTAAGAATTTTCCACAGTTTGTTGGTACACGTTAATGGTGTTTGAGTAGATAATAAGTAAATGAATAAATAAATGAAAACTCAGAGTTGCCTGCACTCGGCACAAAAACAAAAAATGTCCCAACTTCTAACTGCATCAAAATCCACTCAACAAAAATAAAAACAGCTCACTCAAGCACAACTGGGAAGTGTAATACTGAACAGAGGAGTTGGTCTGTCGACTGGAAAAAACAAAAACAAAAACAAAAAAAGCACAACCTAAAAGTTGAGAATTCTTTTTTATTTGGTGGGCTTCCTGAGGACTTCGAGCCTGTGAGGCAGCCTCCAGGACTGCTCTGAGGGGTTACTCTGCAAGAGCCAGGATATATGGGAGATTTTGAAACAAAGCCCAGGTAATCAGAACATCACACGATTACTGTTACAGATAAACAGGTATCTCAAGGAATTTAGTGCTTTTCTATGTATGGGAAGATGCAAGTTTGTGATCACTGAAATCATTCCTTTGACTTTAACCTTAACTATCTAGAGCCAGTATTCTCTCTCTTCCCATTCCAAGTCCCCTAAGGGCTATCACTGTGGGTGGCCTAGTGACTGAGAGCATGTATGGTAGATGACACATTTCACCTGCCATTCATAATCTCCAAGCCTCTATCAAAAGAGCCTCTCTTCACAAAAGATGCTGGAGACAAACATTTCTCTCTGACTACAGGCTCACCTTTTCTCATACTTCTTCTTGACTTGTTTGGAAACCCTTACCAACTCATTGGAAAAGACCCTGATGCTGGGAAAGATTGAAGGCAGGAGAAGAGGGCAACAGAGAATGAGATGGTCGGATGGCATCACTGATTCAATGGATATGAACTTGGGCAATCTCCAGGAGATGGTGAGGGACAGAGAGGCCTGGCATGCTATGGTCCATGAGGGTCACAGAAAGTCAGACACGACTTGGTGACTGAACAACAATAAAAACAATAACCAAACAAGGCCTGGCTCTGAGAGCAATGGCCATAGCTAATGCAGTAGAGCTGTGATGCCCTCACTCACCAAGGTTGTGCTCATTCCATATGTAGGGAAGACCTTTACTTTTGCACACAGTGGATTTGCTGAGGAATGGCCTTAACAACCTCCTTAGCCTTAAATTTTGGCATTTAGTTTTCATTGGCCATTGGTTCAAAAGGAAGGATTTGTGAAAGAGCTCATGAAACCAAATATTAGTATAATGTCTCTTTACCTGAGTTAATCCTAGATTCTTTTGATGGTGGGAAATTCACTACCTTTTTAGAGTGTGTGTGTGTGTGTGTATCTGTGTGTATGTCTATGTGTATGTGTGAGAGAGGCAGCAAAAGAGAGAGGAAAAGAAAAAGAAAGAAAGAGAGACAGAAATAATGAATAGAATGGAGAGAGAGAATACACGTATACACACAAATGTACTTGTATGTGTAGAATGAAATATAGTGTCACTATTGCCCATTTTGATTTGCCCACACTAAAGTGATGGATGAAAAGAAACAGAGGGAAACAACAGAATGGGAAAGACTAGAGATCTCTTCAAGAAAATTACAGATACCAAGGGAACATT
>SJYA01010959.1:0-13128 GCA_006410615.1 Neotragus moschatus
CTGGATGGCATCACTGACTCAATGGACATGAGTTTGGGTGAACTCTGGGAGTTGGTGATGGACAGGGAGACCTGGTGTGCTGCGATTCATGGGGTTGTAAAGTCAGACACTACTGAGTGACTGAACTGAACTGAACGGAACTGAAACTCGGTATTAGGACTATCAATTGTAACCATATCAATTTACTTAATTTCAAATCAAATCCCAATAAAATTTTTCACAGCAGTTGAAAATTTAAAAGTCATGTATAAAAGTAAATGCAAAATGGTAGCCAAGACAATTTTTTTTTTTTTAAAAAGATGGATTTTCCCTGTGTGACATTAAAACATAGTATAGAGTACACCTCCCTGGTGACTCAGATGGTAAAGCATCTGCCTGCAATGCAGGAGACCCGAGTTCAATCCCTGGGTCGGGACCATCCCCTGGAGAAGGAAATGGCAACCCACTCCAGTACTCTTGCCTGGAAAATTCCATGGGGGGAGGAGCCTGGTAGGCTACAGTCCATGGGGTCGTAAAGAGTCGGACACAACTGAGCGACTTCACTTCCCTTCACTCACATAGAGTGCAGTAATTAAAAAAATGTGGAATTAGCTAAGGAACAAATACATCAGTGAAATGAAATAGATGATACAGAGAATGGCCCAAGTATAGTTGGGAAATTAGGCATTATAGATGCAGCATTTTATACCAGTGGAGAAAAGACAGGTTATTAAATAAATGCTTCCTAGGCAATTGTCTAATCATTTTGAAAATTAATTATATTCTTCCTTATGGCAGTTATAATATTAAATTCTGGGTGGATGAAATGTCTAAATGTAAAAGACAGCACAGTAAACAAAATAGAAGAAAAATGATTAAGTAAAAATGATTTTTTGTGCTTGAAATGGGCAAGATCTTGCGACTAGACACCAAAAATTGATGTTTGACTGTATCAAATGTTAGAACTTCTCATTGATAAAATGTATCATTAATAGAAAAAAAATTAAGACATTCAGAGAGAAAATACTTGCAATAATGATAAAGGGTTTTCATCAAGGATATACACAGAATTTCTACGAATCGATAAGAAAAGATGTGCAGGATAATAAGAAATCAGCAAAAGAAACAGTTTACTGGAGCGGGTAGCCTTTCCCTTCCCCAGGGGACCTGCCTAACCCAGGGATCTAACCCAGGTCCCCCACATTGCAGATGGATTCTTTACCAGCTGAACCACAAGNCAGAATTTCTACAAATCGATAAGAAAAGATGTGCAGGATAATAAGAAATCAGCAAAAGAAACAGTTTACTGGAGCGGGTAGCCTTTCCCTTCCCCAGGGGACCTGCCTAACCCAGGGATCTAACCCAGGTCCCCCACATTGCAGATGGATTCTTTACCAGCTGAACCACAAGGGAAGCCCAAGAATACTGGTGTGTGTAGCCTATCTCTTCTCCAGCAGATCTTCCAGACAGGAATCGAACTGGGGTCTCCTGCATTGCAGGCAGATTCTTTACCAAATGAGCTATCAGGGAAGCCCTAATTCAAAGAACAGAGACCCCAAAAAGTCAATGCAGAAATAAAGATTTATTCAACCTCGCTAATATTCAGGGAAATAAAAATTCAAACAACGTATTCATCTATCAGATTGTCAAATACTTAAAAGTGTAATGATACCAAAAATTTATGAGGGTGGAAAGAATGCAATACTCTCACAGAGTTTAACATTTCAAGCACTTTTAGCACATTTCCCAGGAACAACTGGACATCTACCCTGAAAAGGTACTATGCTTGGGAATAAGGTGGCATGAGTAAAATGTTTGCTACAAAAAGGTAGAATTATCCTATGTATCTCTTAAAATTATCAATACAGATTTGGACCTGTAGGGCACTGACACCAGGAAAACTAAAAGTGTACTAGAATACAGTTCCAAATAAAATTTGGAATTGCCACCCAAAGAGGGAGAAGATGCCAGGGAAGCAAATGACAAGGCTGTCCACTGCAAATGTGTACCTTTGTAATTAAACATTCATATTTAAAAAGAAAGGAAAATCATGTGTTTGGATTCAAATCGTATAACTTAACTAGTGATATTTTCTTGGATAAATGCTTGTATTTTTTCCTCTTTAGTAAGTTGTACACCATAGAGTCATCTTTAAAGGTTAAATAAGAGTAGATAGGTAGACAGGACGTCCAATACTTGGTATAAAACAGATGTTTAATAACTGTTATGAGGTGCTACCTGTTGCCTGCCATGCCTGCTCAGTCACTCAGTCGTGTCCGACTCTTTGCTACCCCATGGACTGTAGCCCACTAGGCTCCTCTGTCCAGGTAGGAATACTGGAGTGGGTAGCCATTCCCTTCTCCAGGGGATCTTCCCAACCCAGGGATCAAAGCCGGGTCTCCTGCATTGCAGGAGGATTCTTCACTGTCCGAGCCACAAAGTGTTACCTGTTACTGTCCTAGAAATATGACATAAATCCAACAACACCCAAAGCCACTGATAATTAAAACATTAGTTATAAAGGAGAGAAGGATGAATGACAGATTGTTCCATGATCCGAAGTTAACTTTTGTTTTCTTCGCTTCCCCGCTCCCTCGGCCCAGATTCTACCATTTTATGGGGCCATGGTTTTGATGTTGCTAGCCTATAATAATTCGCCTAAAATAAAGTCTTATTTCCCTAAGGCTGCTTATCTCTTCTGAGGAAGACTGGTTGCACTAATGGCTCAAGTAAGGGTCTCCCTGCATCCATCATCTTTAGGATGTGGCTTTGAAATTCTTCCCATCAACAGGCAGAGTCTATATCCCTGTTCCTTGAGCGCAAGATTATCTTCAGACTTGTTCAGCCAGTAGAACGTGGGGGAAGCAACAGCTTACCAGTTCTAAATCTATGTTCTCAAAACATTTGCCTCCACTTTCTCAAAACCTGGAAGAACCACTATGTTGAACGAGCCTGGGCTAGTCTGCTGGACAACGAGGGGCCACGTCAATAAGAACTGAGGCACCCCAGTTGCTAGCTAGTGGATGCTTGCTTTTGTGAGGCAGCCCTACCTAGATCAGGAGAGCTGCTTACCCACCTGCAGATGACCAGATATGCATGAGTGGGTCCAGCTGAAACTTGGAGAATCACCTAGCTGCCATAGAGGTTTGAACAATAGCAAACAGTTATACTAAACAGTGAGAGCCAACAATTCACCTTGTCTGTAAGATGCACTCTCTTGTTGCTGAACACCAAGCCTTTAAGGATGCTTGTCCTGAGCATCCTTAGAATCCTTCTTTGTGGACTGGTGCTTTTTATGGAACGAGGGGTCCAAATGACACGGGTAGGACAGGCCTCTGCTGCCCTCCTGCCTGATGCCCCTACCTTGTCCCTGGTTCAGGAGCTACTAGAAGAAGCCCCTGGCAAGCAGCAGAGGAAGCCATAGGTCCTAGGGCACCCCTGGTGGTATATACTGGCGCTGTACCAGCATTCAGCTGATGCAAGTTAGCACCCTGGGGAGAACTACACCACTGGGGCCACCATGTGTGGTATGCTGTGCTTAGTCGCTCAGTTGTGCCTCTTTGCAACCCCATGGACTGTAGCCCGCCAGGCTCCTCTGTCCATGGGGATTCTCCAGGCAAGAATACTTGAGTGGGTTGCCATGCCCTCTTCCAGGGGATCTTCCCAACCCAAGGGTCAAATCCAGGTCTCCCTTATTGCAGGTGAATTCTTTACCATCTGAACCACCAGGGAAGCCCTGAGGCTGGTGAGGCCATTGGCTAATGTAGCAAGGCCTCTCAGAGGCCCCTGGCACATACAGACCTTGGACTTTCCTCTGAGACCAAACTGGATAGTGTATCAGCCGGTCGGAGCCACTGTGGCTTACCACCATCAATTTCACCTAAACAGTGAGAGCAACCCAATTCATCTTGTCTGTAATATGCACTTTGGCTTTTTCTGGAAATAACATGTTCAGTTTCCCCATCTCTCTCTTATAGCTCCTGAGTTAAGAAATATTTGTTTTAAAATATGTAACAAAGTAGAAATTTAACTCTCTGAATTTTGGTAAAATTAGAGTCATTCATCCACTTTGGACCAACTTTTGGTTGGCCTTTTTGAATTCATGAAAAAACATTTATACCTTTTTCTTGTGGGTTTTTTTTTTTTTTGGTTTCTGTTGTCATTCAAGGAGAGTAGAAATGTACAAATAGCTGGGGAAAGCATGCACGATTTCTTTTTTTTATAATGTGTTAACCTTTAAAAAGAAAACAAAGAAAGAAAATAATACTGTTACTTAACTCTCCTTCAGGAATTGTTGTTTTCCACCTGGGATGTTCTCCACAATTTTAGGTAGAATTGGTTTTGCATCTATTCCCACAACATCTAACTCTTAGGCCAGTATGTGACTGAGCATCTTCCTCTTTAATTGATCTAATTTGCACACATAATTCTGATGGAATTATTCATTGTAAAGTGTACCTTTGGGCCTCCCAGAACTCTGCCTTTTTTCTCTGAATCCATTTCATTAATTTATCTGCAAATTTCCCTTCCTCTAGAGTCTTCTCTTGGTTATGTAAATACTTTTGTACAGATTTTTCATTACACAGTGTTCTGAAACACTGTGTTCTTTCATTTTTCCTGTTTAGATTTGGACATAGACCTTGAAGCTTCACAGCTGCAGTTTTGATGATCTTTTTTTCTGATAAATCGGATATATTTGTTATGTATCTGCTTCATTAATAGCACAGTTGTTGTAATAAACACTGAAATGTTCATACAGAATTCTAGCCCTTGAAGGCCGGAATGTCATTTCCAACACAATTTAATCTTAGTGTTGAAGGGATGTTAGTAATAAAGATGCATGCTTTTCATGAGAATTTTACCCTGGTCTGTTCCACCATAGACTAAAGTAACAATTGAAGAGAGTGATTATAGAAAGAGTTGTGAAGGCAACATGATTTCATTATTTTATTTCTGTGTGGCATCAGTATCATTATCAGTCAATTTCAGCTGTTTCTGCTTTAATTGTGACCTTAAAGAACCCTTGTAAATAGACTACAGTATGTGGAGACCAGCAAATACACCCAACCTATCAATCCATATAAACTCACTTTATATCGCATCAACCTTTGATTATTTTTTCCCATGTTTCTGTCCCTCATAGACGGTGTGCTTGCAGAGGACAGGGATTTGTCTAAAATACAATGGATATTCTAGACAGTGTATTTAAAAAGAAAAGACATCTCTTTTCTGACAAAGGTCCATATAGTCAAAGCTATGGTTTTTCCAGTAGTCATGTACCAATGTGAGTGGGATCATAAAGAAGGCTGAGTGCCGAAGGATGGATGATTTCAAACTGTGGTGCTGGAGAAGATTCTTGAGAGTCCCTTGAGAGTCTCCCTGCAAGGAGATCAAACTTGTCATTGGAAGGACTGATGATGAAGCTGAAGCTCCAATACTTTGCCCACCTGATGCAAAGAGACAACTCACTAGAAAAGACTCTGATGCTGGGAAAGATTAAAGGCAAAAGAAGTGGGCAGCAGAGGATGAGATGATTAGGTAGCGTCACTGATTCAATAGACATGAATCTGAGCAAACTTTGTGAGATAGTGAAGGACAGGGGAGCCTGGTGGGTTGCAGTCCATGGGGTCACAAATAGTTGGACACAACTTAGAGACTAAACAACCACAATGGATATTCAATTAATATTTGAAGAGAGAGGGAAGAAAGAAAGGGAGGGAGGGAAAATTCAAAGCAGGCACAGATATATAACTATAAGACTTACAAAACGAAAAGAGTCATATTGCAGCTATTGCCCCTGGGCTTATGTTGAAAGCTTATATTCATGAGCGGGTGGGGGTCCATCTTTGCCAGAGCACATCACAGCTGCCACTCTGAATCTTGTGCCAGTCTTAGAGACTGAGATACTTTAAAAAAAAAAAAAAAAAAAAAAACATTCCTTGTGCATTTTTAAAAAAGATTTATTTACTTTTGGCTGCACTGGGTCTTCTTTGGTTTACGCGAGCTGTCTCTAGTTGCAAAAAAAAGTTAAACTCCAAGGAGGATCAGAAGGAAAGTGTGCAGAAAATGCTATTTCCCCAGGTTCACTATCTTGTCTCATTAGGAAAGAGGGGTCTGACTGCCAGTAACAGTCTTAAATAAAATAGCCAAACAAGTGAGACTGAGAAAGCAGCCCTCTCACATGAGCAGGGGTGGGTACTCTTGGCTGCAGTGCGTGGGCTTCTCACGGCAGTGGGTTCCCTTGTTGCAGGGTGTGGACTCTAGCGCTTGGGCTCAGTAGCTGTGGCTCATGGGGTTTAACTGCTCTACAGCACGTGGAATCTTCCCAGACCGGGGATCGAGCCCATGTCCCTTGTATCAGCAGGTGCCTTCTTAGCCATGGCACCACCAGGGAAGTTCAGACCAAGGCACTTTTGCAGGCGAGTAACTTGTCGTTTTTAACTGGTACCAGCTGTGCACCACCAGCCCTCTCCACACCTCAGGCTCCTTTTTTGACTCTTGTGTAACTTCAGGCTCCTGGCTGGTGAGGAATGAGGACAGCTCAACTCTTTCCTACCTTCCTTCCTCTTTTCTCTCTCTCTTTTTTTTTTCTTTTCCACCCTGCTTTCTTCTACAAAGATACAAGATCTTTTAAAAGACTCAGGACACAGTGTAACTGATATGTTAAATATATTAACTACATGTTCAAAAACTTTTTAATTTGGTTCCAATTACAGAATTAGCATGATTTTATACACAGCTAATGAGACTTGAATGCTTACCATCGTTTGATTTCAGCAATTTCAGATCCCCAAAGAAAACATCATGACTAATCAGTTCTGCTCAGGAGAACAGACCCAGACTGAGTAAAGAGGAAACTTGTAAATTGGTGAATTGTCCTCATATGCCTTCAGCCTCAGATTGGATTATATCTTGAAATATTAATACTCTGGCTAACAGTGCAGTGTGACTCATATAGGCTGAATTGAATATGAATGAGCTTTATTAAGGAGCTGAATGATTTGCAGCAAATAAACAGCATTATAAATGTTGGTGCTTATTCCCAGGACAGATGTAAGCACCCGTGAAGAGAATACCAATGTGCCTTTTAGGAAGGAGGTAATTTGAGGTACTACTGCCTAGTGGCTAGATTTCCTTTACTTAATGATATGACATCATACTCTAAAAATAACGACAACCAGGTAAAAGGACATTCTCATGACCCTAACCTTTTGCTGGTTTGAACATAACCTGCATATTAAAGTGTATTATCTTACTATCCGGCATAAAGAAAACGCAGGATAATTCTCCCCATGTGGGGCTATCCACTTCCTTCTCTTTAACAAAGCAACCTGAGGCTGTGGACAATGAGGATATTTACTTTGATGGCGTCATTCCTGAATCATTTATTACTGCCAATGTTCCACAGAACTACTGGGACCCCAATGGTGTTAATAAGTTATCATGTTCTGAACTTGCTATCTTATTTCTAGTGCGCAGTGAAATGAGCTCAGGATCTGTAACTTTCACATTCGTTTCCTCTACTGTTTACTACATACCAACATGATTGTGGTAAGTCAGAGGCACTCATCTTTTGCTCCGACTCTCTTATCATCCACACACCTTTGCCCCTCTACCTGCGGACCTAGAAAGGCTGGAAGAGCACTTTTATTTTCTCAGTTGTTATCTTAACTTCCAACTTAGCCCTGCACCTCTGACTTCCTCCGTGACTACCCTTCAGAAATCCATTCAGAGGCTAGATCTGATCACCCTTATCTATAAGATAGCTTCTGCAGCATAGACCTGATGGGAACATGAGGGCCAGCGGTCACAGTCTAACAGTTTAGCACTGGAGTGAAGGATTTAGAGAGGGTCGCCTCAGATTATAATGTTAATCCTAGCCAAACATGTCATGAAAACATGGTTTTGTCAAACCTTTCTCTCTACTTTTCTCTCCCCTCACCTCCTCTCTTCTCCTTTTCTATTTTTCATCTCAAAAACTTAGAAAAATTCCCATAGGAAAAAAAGAGGAATATTTTAGGATCCCCTCTTTCTCTAGCATCCAGCCGTTTATCCAAACCTAACATTCATTGTCTTTTTAGCTCTAAATTGACCCTGCAAGCCTGCTAACAAAGATCAGGGAATTGAGAAGGTTTAAATCTCAAGTTGTAGAAAATACTCGATTCTATTTCTGATAATAGAAATAATGGGGCAGTTTCCATCACTGACTCAATGGAGATGAGTTTGAGTGAACTCCAGGAGTTGGTGATGGACAGGGAGGCCTGGCGTGCTGCAATTCATGGGGTTGCAAAGAGTCAGACACGACTGAGCAACTGAACTGAACTGAACTGAGTGGGGTAGTTAGAGTTGCCTATAATTTGGTAATATAAGATATCTATTTAAGTCATGAATTCTGACACAACAGCCGCAATTTGAGGAAACATTTTCTTTTTGTTGAAGGTTAAAAATGCTCCCTAGTGCATGCTAGGGTCTGTGAGTTGTATGTCGGGTATAAGCTATAATTTATTTCTTTAGTCTGACAGAAATTTAAAGATAGGATTCTTCCGTGTTTGTTGCACATTTTAAACACCTACTAATTGAACTCAGTAGTTACTAAGTGTTAGAGAAGTATTTACTGTGTTTACCGGCTCGTGGCTTTGCTGGGGGCAATGAGCTGAGGATAAACCCTTTAATCCAGGAGACAGAGAAGTAATTACTCATTTGCCTCAGAAGTACATGGAATAAATATGTGTGGAATTATTATACAGTCTCTAAGTAATTTTGCTTTCTGATGATAGGTGTATGATGAAAAAAAAAGTTAAAATCCAAGGAGGATCAGAAGAAACGTGTGCAGAAAATGCTATTTCCCCAGGTTCACTATATTGTCTCATAAAGAAAGAGGGGTCTGACTGCCAGTAACAGTCTTAAATAAAATAATCAAACAAGTGAGACTGAGAAAGTAGCCTTCTCACATGGGCTCAAGTCTATTAAATAATATGGGATAACCTAGCTAATGATAATTATTGATGATCCCAGAAGTAATGTATTAAATGCTTATTCTATGCCAGGTACTAACTACTTATTCATATTATCTTGAAAATAACTTTTGGTAAGTTAGTACTCACCATTTTTTTTTTTTTTTTCTCTCTAGTTAACCATAGCAGATACTGAGATAGAATTAGAACCAGTATTTGGACCAGTCATTTGACTTGCAAGCCCATATTCTTCAACATGTTTATAAACTGTTTCTATAGAAAGAAATTGAGAATAAGTAGCAAAAGCAAATAGCTATCCAGCATAAACCCTTTAACCATATGAGCCAATCAAATTGAAAATGATATTCTTGAGCTTAATCAATCACTCTGTTTTGAGAGTCTGAGTGCACTCGGGGAGTTGGTGATGGACAGGGAGGCCTGGCGTGCTGTGATTCATGGGGTCGCAAAGGGTCGGAAACCACTGAGCGACTGAACTGAAGAAGTTTCCAAAATCCAGATCTAATTTACCACTATTAAGCATAATTTGAAGGAAGCTCTGTAACCAGTGAAAGAAAGTTCACATGTCTACAAGAAAATAGGGAGAACTAAATGGCAACCTACTCCAGTATTCTTGTCGAGAGAATCCAGTGGACAGAGGAGCCTGGTGGGCTGCTGTCCATGGGGTCGCACAGAGTCAGACAGGACTGAAGTAATTTAGCATGCATGCATGCATTGGAGAAGGAAATGGCAACCCACTCCAGTGTTCTTGCCTGGAGAATCCCAGGGAAAGAGGAGCCTGGTGGGCTGCCGTCTGTGGGGTCACACAGAGTTGGACAGGACTGAAGCGACTTAGCAGCAGCAGCACAAGAAAATAAGTATAAAACATTAATTGCACCATTTTTTTATGATAGTAAAATTAGACGTTGTAGGAAACCCTTACAAGAGGGATGTGAATAACTAAAACGGAGTATGCCATCAGGGGTATAAGGCAGTGCTGGTCTGTGTGTTGGGCTTAATCGCTCAGTCGTGTCTGACTCTTTGTGACCCCATGGACTGTAGCCCACCAGGCTCCTCTGTCCATCGAGATTCTCCAAGCAAGAATACTGGAGTGGGTTGCCATGCCCTCCTCCAAGGGATCTTCCCAACCCAGGAATCGAATCCAGGTCTCCTGCATTACAGGCATGTTCTTTACCGACTGAGCCACCAGAAGTAATTAACTACATTTAAATATAGCAGCATGAGGGCTTCCTGGTGGCTCCCTGGAGGAGCACACAGCAGCATGAGCAAATCTCAATAACTTAATGTTGATTTTAAAAAATGCTAAACAATATGGAATGCATTATACAATGTCAGTTCATGCAAACCTCATCTATATAATAGCACTGTATATTTTTTAAAGGTACACATATATCTGTCAAAGGACTTCTCATTAAAGAGAGAGTGGGTGCCAGAGAGGAATCAAGGAATAAGACTGAGTGTGGGGAAATCAGTGAGAAGACAAAATAATAGAATAGAAAATGGGAGCTTTGCAACTGACTGATAACTTGATCAAATCAATTTGGTGCCACTGTGATTTTTAAACAAACATTTTAATAAGAAAAGACCCTAAAGAAAGGACTAAAATGAGCATAGTATATTCAGAAGACTTGTAAAGCAACCATTTAAGTCAAGTTTTGAATTTATAGAGGCTCTAATTTGAGAAGGATGTTCCAAGGAGGAACATGTCATGGTCAAGGCAGGGACAGGAGAAGAATGCCTGAAAATTGTACGGGGCTTCTTCTGGCAGAAACTTAATGAAAGCTCGACAGGGTGTGACCGTAGATGCAGGCACAAGGCAGAGCTCCTCGTAATCTGTCACCAGAGCTTTTATTTGATCTTCCCATAGTTTTGGAGCCTTTGGGAGCGTCCGAGGTCAATTAAACAGAACTTGGTAAAAATGAGAGCCTTGGAAGAGAAATTCTTGAAAACACTTGTGCCTCTCCACCCCTTTCAGAAATCATGGCTATCGGAGGGTCTATGAACTTTACTGGCCCGAAACACTGAGATTATGAGAAGTGTTAGTTAGGAATTATTTGTCCCCTGAAATATAAAACAAACAAGTGACAGCAACAAAACATAACAAAGCAAAACCTTTGGTTGTTGCAGGGAACAACTATTCAACCCACATTGGTAGAAACCTTTAGGGGAGAGCAATTAGAAATAAACCTTTCAGAGTTTTCCATTTCATCATCACTGAATATAGCCCCTGAAATTCATCTCTTTTTAAAATTAAATTAAATTAAAATCTTCCTCCATTGCAAAAATATTCCATTTTTTTAAAGTACTTTTAGTCACTTTCAAAGAAATTAATAGGCAGAGAAAATTATAAAGGGTAATTTAACAATGCATATTGTTTTAAAATGTCAATATTTTAAATTCAATAATTTAACTCTCAGAAAGTATCTAGTTATAATTTCCAAAGAAATATATATATATCCATAAAAATGTTCATCATAATGTGATTATAATAGCAAAAATAAGAACTAGTTAAATGAGCAAGAACAAATAGAAGAATTAGGCAGTTTTGTTTGATGAAATGCTATTGTCATGAAAAACATTATTTAAAAATATTTAATAAAATGGAGAATGGGAGAAAAAATGTCTAAATATATTTGTATGTGAAAAGAGTTATAAATATTACCAACACTGAAAAAAACTTAACAGTGTTTATTTTTGAATGTGAGGCTACATGCAAAATAATTTCTTCATTCTTTCTTTTTCAAATTTCCTTAATGATTGGTTGCTGTTTGTAAAACAAAACAAATAACACATGTTATTTAAAACTGTAAAACTGTGTTGAATCAATAAGTTAAATGTTGCTGAAACTGGTCACTTAAATAATTCATAATCATTCATTTGTTAAAATACATGTTTGAATTCCTACAGGCTGTCTTCAAGAATAGAAAATTTAGATATATATTCAGCCATATTTTGGAAATGATCCAAGAATAACCAAGGTCCATATGCTACGTGGTTATGAAAGATTTGATGAAATGGAAACCGTCAAATGAAAAGTGAATTTTACACCCTCAGTAAATTACTTAAAGTTGAGAAGGCAACAAAATCCTTGTTTTGGGAAAGCATAGTGAGGTTTCTAAAGGTATGTATTCTAGTTTATACACCAAGCTTCAGGATGGAGTCCCACGTAATTCACTGCTCATTAGCCAGGGTGCTGCTCAAGGCCCCTATCTGCATGGTTGTGTTTTTAGTAATAGCAAAATGAAGAAGCAACTCACTCTCGAAATTAAGAGGGGAATTTGAAGAAAAAAGAAAAGCTAGGAAGACGATGACCATAATCTATTAAATGCTGGTCACCTTCTGTTTTCTCTTCTTATTTCTCCCCTGTTTTTTTTTCCCCCTAACAAAGTATCCCCAACAAGAGGGAATATTACATTCAGCCATGTCACCACCTGCAGAATTTCTGTCTAGCAGGAATCAGAACATATTTGTAGAAACCAANGAAGACGATGACCATAATCTATTAAATGCTGGTCACCTTCTGTTTTCTCTTCTTATTTCTCCCCTGTTTTTTTTTCCCCCTAACAAAGTATCCCCAACAAGAAGGAATATTACATTCAGCCATGTCACCACCTGCAGAATTTCTGTCTAGCAGGAATCAGAACATATTTGTAGAAACCAATCATTCAATCCTCAAAATAGAAAAATGAGCCCCAAAGTATAACAGGTCTAAAACACAGACAATTAACCTTTCCTGCTTAAATGATAAATAACAGCAATCATCCAGCTTGATTCGAGAGATAGTATTGTGAGGCTCAGAACTGCAGTTGGAGTATGAAGGTACTCCTTGTTATTTAGTCTCTAAGTTTAGTGCCTAATTCTTTGCAACCCCATGGACTGGAGCCCACCAGACTGTCCACGGGATTTCCCAGGCATGAATACTAGAGTGAGTTGCCATTTCCCTCCCCAAGGGATCTTCCCCATCCAAGGATCCAACCTGTGTTTCCTATATTGGCAGGCAGATTTTTTTATTTTTATTTTTTTAACCACTGAGCTGAGAGGGAAGTCCCGTGAAGGCACTCACAGAGGAAGAAATTCAACCTTGTAGATTCTTTCCCTTGCATCGAGTGCTTCCGAGGCCAAATGTGTGTGTTTGGTATTTGCGGGGTTCTTTAGGTTATATGAGAGTGAAAGAGAG
>SJYA01010960.1:0-13002 GCA_006410615.1 Neotragus moschatus
TGGACTGATGCTAAAGATGAAGCTCCAGTATTTGGGTCATCTTATGTGAACAGATGATTCATTGGAAAACTCCCTGATGCTGGGAAAGATTGAGGGTAGAAGGAGAACGGGGCGTCAGAGGATGAGATGGCTGGACAGCATTACCAATGCAATGAACATGAACTTGGGCAAACTCTAGGATACGGTGAGGGACAG
This sequence comes from Neotragus moschatus, assembly GCA_006410615.1. NCBI lineage: Eukaryota > Metazoa > Chordata > Mammalia > Artiodactyla > Bovidae > Neotragus > Neotragus moschatus. The sequence goes on from SJYA01010960.1 coordinate 196, forward strand.
GGAGACCTGCAGTGCTGCAGTCCACGGGGTGGCAAAGAGTTGGACGTGACTGGGAGGCTGAACAAAGACAAGCAGAGAAAACAAACATTTTATAAAATGAGAAAATACTTTATCATAAAATTTTTTGATGGATCTTTACAGTATCCTTGCAACTGAAGTAGGGCAGATGTTATTAGGCACAGGTAGAGAAAAGTAAAAAAAAGTGAACTGAGGCTCAGAGAGAATTTTCTTAAATCATGTAACTTGGTATCAAGTTCCCCAACTTGGCTTTAATCTTTTAGTCCAATGCTTATCCAACTACACTTTGTTGATCTCCTAGGGTTGTAGGTATTTGGGTTAAAACAAATTAGCACGGATGAGATGTGAATTAAAAAATTTCCCATCACAGATTTTTTAAAATAAATAATGGTGACATGCAGGCAAAGTGGGACACATTTTCTGTATCTTTTAACACATCTGTTCATGTTTCAGGATGAAAACTGTATTAACATTTTTAAGTCACTGTGACTGGATGGTTTACTCCTATTGTATTTCTCAACAGCTCCTGTAATTGCCGAGAAATCTTAAGAAGCTGAGTAAACTTCTGTGAGACAATCAACATTAGCAGAAGAGAGTGCTTAGTTTGTCTTACATGTGCTGCTCTCTGAAAATCAGTAAGGAGCCAAGACAATAGGGCCTGTGAGTACAAGTATTTAAGAATCCATGAGAAGCAGAATTGCCTGCTGAATGCACAGGTTTGTTGCAGAATGGAGTTGGAATCCTGAGTAAAAAGAGATAGAAAAAGAGAGAGAAAATCCAGTAGGGAGAAGAATCCTGGTGCTCAAAAAAATTTCTTATGAATTAAAAAGGACCATAGGGAAGAGGGAAGGGATGTTTGTGAAATTCTCTTGTCTCCAAGGATATTTGTAATGAGCTGAAACTAAGACAATGTTCTCAGTGGGATGGATTAATGAATAGACCCTGCCCAGCTTTTCGGAGAAGGCAATGGCACCCCACTCCAGAAAACTCTTGCCTGGAAAATCCCGTGGACGGAGGAGCCTGGTGGGCTGCAGTCCATGGGGTTGCTAAGAGTTGGATCTGACTGAGCGACTTCACTTTCACTTTTCACTTTCATGCATTGGAGAAGGAAATGGCAACCCACTCCAGTGTTCTTGCCTGGAGAATCCCAGGGACGGGGGAGCCTGGTGGGCTGCCGTCTATGGGGTCACACAGAGTCGGACACGACTGAAGTGACTTAGCAGCAGCAGCAGCAGCATACCAGTTTCCCATCGTGGGCTGGGGAATCTTTGCAATCTGTGTTTGTAGGGAATTTGGAATTGTGATGCAGTGATGATTGTCTTTTCTCAGGATATTAATTAAATGAGGGTTTTGAAACTGGGAGTTGTTGAGTACTTCTCTTCTACACATTGGATTGCAGATAAAGGCAGATGTTCAGAGAGGAGCAAAAATGGCAGGTAGGAAGTCTACTGCCATTATGATTTTCAGACTCATATTACTATGTCAAAAGCATCTATTTCTTTTTTATTAATAAGCTGATTTACAGTATTATATTAGTTTCAGGTATACAGTATATTGATTCAACAGATTATATNGCCGTCTATGGGGTCACACAGAGTCGGACACGACTGAAGTGACTTAGCAGCAGCGGCAGCAACGGCAGAATACATTAGCAGGCAAAAAGAGAGGACCCAGTGGAGGCGGTCTGACTGAAGGGCTAGGAGAAACAGGAAATACTTATCAGAGAATGCTCCAGGAGTTACAACACGGAAATACAGAATTTTAGAAAGGCAAGTATCACCAGTGGCATCGAAACCAACCCTGCCTCTTGCAGATTTGGGAACTAACATGTGTTTACAGCAGTAATGGCTGGGTAGCGGGATTTATGTCCACGGCGCCATCTGTGACTCGACACAAACCATTCAATTCACTGCTGAGCTTAGAGGATGTGAGAATCCGGATGCAGAGACAACGGTCATGAGAAGCACAGTGTGTCCACAGCTTTCCAATGTGGTGGGAAAGCGCTGATGACCAGACGTGTGTGCCTTTATAGGTGCGACTCTTGTGACCAAGCTTGAGAGGTCATGAGTGGAAAGATAACACAAAGTGAAGGACCCAGAAATGGATGGTTCCAGGCAGGTCTGAGGTTTCTGATACATAAAAGAGTAATATGCACCATGGCCCACCAGGCTCATCTTGTCCATAGAATTCTCCAGGCAAGAATACAGGTATGGGTTGCCATTTTCTCCTCCAGGGGATCTTCCCGACACAGGGATCAAACCCATGTGTCTTGCATTGCAGATATATGCTTTACCATCTGAGCCACTGGGGAACCCCCCTGCTACCCCCACAAAAGAGAAATATGTGCCTCAGAAGATTCTTTCTAAAAAAAAATTTGTACAGACAACGTTTTTAAATGCCCACCCAGTGGTGGGTATTCAGGAAATCTGATTCTCTTCCATTTCTAAAAGACCCGTAAGGAGAATTTATTTTCATTCTCTCGGATTTCCCTGATAACTGCTTTTTTAAATTAAAGAAATGAACATTTCTTTTAATTCTAGTCTCTCAAGCCTGTTTCAATAATTGTTTCAAAACTGCCAACTTCTCAGCCCAAAGTGCAACAGCTGTGGTTGGGTGAGGTGTCAGGTTCTTGGGTGTGGCTGGAAGCTGGAATCAGAAGGGAAATTCTGACATCAGAGTACCGTACCATTTATAGGATATATGGAATGCTCTTGTTCACAAACATTTCTGTTGAATAAGAAAAAGTTGAATAGTGATATATATTTCATTTTTGCCTGCATGTAAAAAATAAATTTGGAGTTTCACACACACACACACAAATCCACTTTTCATTTCACACAGGTATATACTCAAAAAGTTGATAATAATGCTCTCAGCAGACGTTTCCAAAGACCTTTTCTGTTTTCTGAATTAAGGGCAGCAAGTTTCTTTGGAAAACTATGGATCTGTTTGGTTACCCCCCCCCCAATGGAAAGCATTTTCCCCCCAATATATTTCCTAAAATATGTGTACTGTGCTGGCTTTAGAAGTCTACATGGACTCTCTCCAACTCCAAATTGGTAGAGAAATTGTTGCAATCCTGTTTGTCGAAAAGTGTACCGTGTCTTGCCAAAATAATGAAATCTTTTGGCGGCCGGCCCGCGGACACACAGCTGCACGGCCAGCAGAGCCTAAACCCAAGAGACCAGCCCGGCTCTGCCGTGTCACGTCACCTCCCGCGTCAGCTTTCCCTGAAAGGCTCCAAGGAGAGTCACCCTCCCACAGTGAGGACTGTCGAGAAAACTGGCTCTCATGTTATCACAACTACTGAACCCAGTAAAGGGGATTCTAACCATCAAGAGCTCTCTTAGTTGCAGTGAAAATCGAAACAAACAAAAAATAAAAATGGAAAACAAAAGTGAATCGAGGTAGCTATTATCAGAAAACCACCATCTCACTGTCTCTTTTTAATCAGGTCAACTGTACCAATAGGCATATCGTCAAGTCTCTTCAAATAGATCCACCAGGGGGATTCTGTTTATTGATGACCAAGCATACTTTACTAGCATCCGGATTCTCCACCTGCTCCTCTGCTATGGCATTTTTTGGCACAGTGCTGAAAGTCCCAATAAGAGCCCATGGTTACTTCTCAAGTTAAAAAAAAATATTATGTATACTTGGAACTTGGAGAAGCTGCCTGCAATGCAGGAGACCCTGGTTCGATTCCTGGGTCCGGAAGATCCACTGGAGACGGGACAGGCTACCCACTCCAGTCTGCTTGGGCTTCCCTTGTGGCTCAACTAGTAAAGAATCTGCCACAATGTGGGAAACCTGGATTTGATCCCTGGGTTGGGAAGATACCCTGGAGAAGGGAAAGGCTACCCACTAGAGTATTCTGGACTGGACAATTTCATGGACTGTATAGTCCATGGGGTCACAAAGAGTTGGACACTGAGGATCTTTCACTTTTTATACTTGTAACCTACATAAGATTGTACATCAGTTCACTTCAGTTCAGCTCAGTCGCTCGGTCGTGTCCGACTCTTTGCGACCCCATGAATCGCAGCACGCCAGGCCTCCCTGTCCGTCACCATCTCCCGGAGTTCACTCAGACTCGTGTCCATCGAGTCAGTGATGCCATCCAGCCATCTCATCCTCTGTCGTCCCCTTTTCCTCCTGCCCCCAATCCCTCCCAGCGTCAGAGTCTTTTCCAAGGAGTCAACTCTTCTCATGAGGTGGCCAAAGTACTGGAGTTTCAGCTTTAGCATCATCCTTCCAAAGAATACCCAGGACTGATCTCTCTTAAAATGGACTGGTTGGATCTCCTTGCAGTCCAACTATAGTCTAATTAAAAATATTTAATATGCTAAAAACATATTAAAAATGAAGATAAAGTGACAGCTTTATCTGTTAAGGATATAGCACCTTAACTAAGTGATAAAGGAAACGTCTCCAGGGGAACACCACGTGGCACGTCCCTGACATGACGCACTGGTAAAAACACAGCCTCACCACCACCCAGGTAGCATCCCGAATCTTAACGGAACCACCAGGAAGAAAATCTGACAAATCCAGAATGAGGTGCCTTCTGCAAAGCCAAAAGCCTCTAGTCGTAAAACATACCAATGTTGTGAGAGGCAAAGGAGGGCTGAGGACTGCTCCCTGATGAAAGGAGACGGAACACAAGGAGTGCTGGATGGGCCAGACTCTGAACCAGAGAAAACAATGCTGGACAGAACATTACTGGCACAAGTAGGAGAGGGCGATGGCTCCCCACTCCAGCACTCTTGCCTGGAAAATCCCATGGGCGGAGGAGCCTGGTGGGCTGCATTCCATGGGGTCGCTAAGAGTCGGGCACGACTGAGCAACTTCACTTTCACCTTTCACTTTCATGCATTGGAGATGGAAATGGCAACCCACTCCAGTGTTCTTGCCTGGAGAATCCCAGGGACGGGGGAGCCTGGTGGGCTGCCGTCTATGGGGCTGCACAGAGTCAGACATGACTGAAGCGACTTAGCAGCAGCAGCAGCAGCAGCAGTGAAATTTAACAGCAGATCAAATATGAGCTTATAGGGCTACACCCAAGTGAAAGTCTCTGAAAGTGATCATTCCAAGGCAGTTACATGAGAGATACATGCTAAAACATTGAAGGATAAAAAGCCATGACATCTGCAACTTATTGAAGAGACACATGCTAAAACTTTGAAGGCTAAAAAGTCGTGATGTCTGCAACTTAGTCTTAAATGGAAGGAAAAATGAACAACTCTAAGTATACACATACACCTATATCGGTTATCTATCGATCTAGAGAGAACGTGGTAAAGCGAATAAAAGTTAATAACTGGCACATGTGAATTATGGTCCGAAGCTAGAAACCAGGGACCAAATCTGAATCACCAACTGTTTGCGCAAGTAAAGTTTATGGGAACACAGCCACACCCATTCATTAATGTATTGTCTGTGGTTGTTTCTGTGCTGCTGCTGCTGCTGCTAAGTCAATTCAGTCGTGTCCGACTCTGCTACCCTATAGACGGCAGTCCACCAGGCTCCCCCGTCCCTGGGATTCTCCAGGCAAGAACACTGGAGTGGGTTGCCATTTCCTTCTCCAATGCATGAAAGGGAAAAGAGAAAGTGAAGTGGCTCAGTCGTGTCCGACTCTTAGTGACCCCATGGACTGCAGCCTACCAGGCTCCTCCAACCATGGGATTTTCCAGGCAAGAGTACTAGGGTGGGTTGCCATTGCAGCTGAGCTGAAGAGTTGCAACAGTTTGTACGGCTAAAGAAAGTGAAAGTCGCTCAGTTGTGTCCTACTCTTTGCGACCCCATGGACTATACAGTCCATGGAATTCTCCAGGCCAAAATACTGCGGTAGGTAGCCTTTCCTTTCTCTGGGGGATCTTCCCAACCCAGGGATCGAACGCAGGTCTCCCGCATTGCAGGCGGATTCTTTACCAGCTGAGCCACCAGGGAAGCCCTTTTATGGCCAACAAAGGCCAAAATGTTTACTAGTCTTTGTCAACACGGTTACTGTACTCTGATTCAGAAGAAAGGTATATGAAAGTACTATTCTGAAAAGGTTTCTGGAAGTGCTCTAAATCAAGTTAACAATGAATACATCAAAACAACATCTTCTTGTGTCAGGAAGCATTTAACAGGAGGCTTCCTGTGTGCTGTTTTGGATCTGTCGGGAATTCTCTGTTCCTTATTAACTCAGGAATTAAGAGGAGAGGCAAGCCTCTCCGGGGACTGAGGAATCCAGGCATTTCCTTCGTTAGTTTTTCTATACGGTGATAAGTACCCTCTTCCTTTTTATGAACCATATGGTAAAAGTGGTTATTTACAGCTCTCTCTTCCATATGGATGATCTCATGTTTTCTTGATAACTTGTAAGTTTTGATTTTATCTCTGCTGAAAATAGCTATTTTGTAAGATAGTATAAAATACCTACACAATGTTGAATAAAACACCTTTGGTCCATCAGAGCTCTGGTCCCCGTGTCTCTCTCTCCCCGTCTCTTTTTCAGGCTGATCCCCTGGGGCGCAGAGGCTCTCTGAGTTCACTTTCCTGCCTGGGCTTCCAAGACCCTCTGGAGAAGGCACTCTGAGCCTTCACCCACCCCATCGAGAGGGCGCCTGAGGCCTCCGTGAACAGAGCAAGCCCCGTGCCAGGGGCTTTACTGGCTTTCTGCATAAACCAAGGAATATCAGCCGCTTTCTCTCCTTTACTTTCTTATCGTCGACTCCAGACGACCAGGTTCCGGTCCATTAAAGGACCTCAACATTCTTGTATAGCCACAGGGAAGTATATTCAATATCCTCCGCTAGAATATCATGGAAAAGAATATTAAAAAATGTATATATGTGGATAACTGAGTCATTTTTCTCTATAGTAGAAATTAAGGCAACATTGTAAACTAACTGTACTCTACTTTTTTAAAAAACTGAATATATCAAGTATTCTTCAAAGTACTCAGAATCGCAAACTTTGCCTGGTGTGCTAACAGTCCATGGGCTCACACAAAGTCGGACAGGACTGAGCGATTAAACAACATCCAGTTTTCAACAGCAGGCATCACTGAAATCTAGCATGGATATAGATCTGTTGGCAAAAGGTGATTTAAAAATAGTAAAGGGGTGAGGGGAATTTGCCATATGACTCAGGAAACTCAAAGTGGGGCTCTGTAACTACTGAGAGGGGTTGGATGGGGAGGGAGCTGAGGGGGGGGTTCAAGAGGGAAGGGACATAAGTATAAGTATGGCCGATTCCTGCTGATGTTTGGCAGAAACCAAAAATACAACACTGTAAAGCAAGCATCCTTCAATTATAAATAAAGAAATGTAATTAAAAAAAAATCAAAATAGCAAAGTGGCTATGAACAAGTTGTGGGAAGACATGGAGAGTCAAAGATGGAGGCTTGGGACCCGAAAGCTCATACTGACGGGAGGGCGGGTCTTCCCACACAATGGTTCACAAGAACCTTCCAGGCTCTGCAAAGGTGTATATAAAGGTTCTGCAAACAGCTGTTTTTTTTTTTACTCTTTTTATTTGTATTGGGGTATAGCCAATTATACAGCTAATTATAGCAATGCCAAAGAATGTGCAATCTACCGCACCATTGCACTCATCTCACATGCTAGCAAAGTAGTGTTTGAAATTCTCCAAGCCAGGCTTCAACAGTATGTTAACCATGAATTTCCAGATGTTTAAGCTGGTTTTAGAAAAGGCAGAGGAACCAGAGATCAAATTGCCAACATCCACTGGATCATGGAAAAAAGCAAGAGAGTTCCAGAAAAACATCTATTTCTGCCTTGTTGACTATGCCAAAGCCTTTGACTGTGTGGATCACAATAAACTGTGGAAAATTCTGAAAGAGATGGGAATACCAGACCACCTGACCTGCCTCCTGAAAAACCTATATGCTGTTTATGAAGCAACAATTACAACTGGACACAGAACAACAGACTGGTTCCAAATAGGGAAATGAGTTTGTCAAGGCTGTATATTGTCACCCTGCCTATTAACTTATATGCAAAGTACATCATGAGAAATGCTGGGCTGGATGAAGCACAAGCTGGAATCAAGATTCCAGGAAAAATATCAACAATCTCAGATATGCAGATGACACCAACCTTATGGCAGAAAGTGAAGAGGAACTAAAGAGCCTTTTGATGAAAGTGAAAGAGGAGAGTGAAAAAGTTGGCCTAAAGCTCAACATTCAGAAAATGAAATCATGGCATCTGGTCCCATCACTTCATGGGAAATAGATGGGGAAATAATGGAAACAGTGAGAGACTTTATTTTGGGGGGCTGTAGATGGAGAAAGAAATCGCAACCCACTCCAGTATTCTTGCCTGGAGAATCCCAGAAACGGGGGAGCCTGGTGGGCTGCTGTCTCTGGGGTCACACAGAGTTGGACAAGACTGAAGCAACTTAGCAGCAGCAGCGGCAGGTGGTGTAAATATAGATGTTCACTGCAGATGGTGACTGCAGTCATGAAATTAAAAGATGCTTGCTCTTTGGAAGAAAAGCTATGACCAACCTAGATAGGATATTAAGAAGCAGAGACATTACTTTGCCAACAAAGGTCTGTCTAGGTAAAGCTATGGTTTTTCTAGTAGTCGTGTATGGGTGTGAGAGTTGGGCTATAAAGAAGGCTGAGCACCTAAGTATTGATGCTTTTGAACTGTGGTGTTGGAGGAGACTCTTGAGAGTCCCTTGGACTGCAGAGAGATCCAACCAGTCCATCCAAAGGAAATCAGTCCTGAATATTCACTGGGAGGACTGATGCTAAAGCTGAAGTTCCAATACTTTGGCTACTGATGCAAAGAACTGACTCATTTGAAAAGACCTTGATGCTGGGAAAGATTGAAGGTAGGAGGAGAACAGATGACAGGGGATGAGGTGGTTGGATGGCATCACCAACTCGATGGACATGAGTTTGAGTAAACTCCAGGAGTTGGCGATGGACAGGGAGGCCAGGCATGCTGTAGTCCATGGGGTCGCAGAGTCGGACAGGACTGAGTGACTGAACTGAAGCCAATTAACAATGTTGTGATGGTTTTAGGTGGACAGCAAAGGGACTCAGCATTACACATGCATGTATCCATTCTCCCCCAAACTGCCTTCCCATTCAGGCCACTACATGACATTGAGCAGAGTTCCCTGAGCTGTCCAGCATCTCCTTGCTGGCTCTCCATGTTAAATGCAGCCACGTGACCATGTCCATCCCAGACTCCCTGACTATCCCTTCCCCCATCCTTTCCCCTGGTCACCATAAGGTTATTACAGAGTATTGAGCAGAGTCCCCTGTGCTGGACAGCAGGTCCTTCCTGGTTCTCCATGTTAAACACAGCAGTGTGTTCATGTCCATCCCAAACTCCCTGACTATCCCTTCCCCTATCCTTCCCCCTGAGAACCATAAGGTTATTACAGAATATTGAGCTGTCCAGCAGGTCCCTGTTGGTTCTCCATGTTAAATACAGCAGTGTGTCCATGTCCATCCCAGACTCCCTAACTGTCCCTTCCCCCATCCTTTCCCCTGGGAACCATAAGGTTATTACAGAGGATTGAGCAGAGTTCCCTGTGCTGTCCAGCAGGTCCTTGCTGGTCATCCATGTTAAATACAGCGGTGTGTCCAAGTCCATCCTAAACTCGCTGTCTCTTTCCCCCATCCTTACCTGTCAGACAAACAGATGTTTTAACAACAATCTCAGGAACCCTGATGGTGTCAGAGTAGTTCCTTCAACCTGGAGTCCTGGGGTAATTCCACGGTGGGTGTGTGATGACCCCAATCACCCCTTCCCTTGTCTTGTCTTACAATTATAAACACAGGAAGTGATTTCACTCAGTCCTATGGTCCAGTTTGCCTCTGAACATGTGCCTCCCTCCTTTGTAGCAAAGAAACCCTCTATCAACANCATCCATGTTAAATACAGCGGTGTGTCCAAGTCCATCCTAAACTCGCTGTCTCTTTCCCCCATCCTTACCTGTCAGACAAACAGATGTTTTAACAACAATCTCAGGAACCCTGATGGTGTCAGAGTAGTTCCTTCAACCTGGAGTCCTGGGGTAATTCCACGGTGGGTGTGTGATGACCCCAATCACCCCTTCCCTTGTCTTGTCTTACAATTATAAACACAGGAAGTGATTTCACTCAGTCCTATGGTCCAGTTTGCCTCTGAACATGTGCCTCCCTCCTTTGTAGCAAAGAAACCCTCTATCAACATCGAAACAAACTGTCTCACAGTGAAAACAGGAAAGATATATAAGCCACTTGTTGCCCTGCTGCAAACCATTTGATGATCCATCCTGTGAAATTATCAGCTTTCAGTAATATTTGCCCAAGCTGCCTTAAATTCATACCTAGCTTCTGAAAGCGGCAGAAATCAGCCCTTCCCTATTACAAGTCCAGTAATAGGAAAAACTGATACTGTTATTTGGCCAAAACAGGGGAATAAGAGAAGGGTGACTTCATTGATTTTTCAGTCCGCCTCATTCCTCATTCTGACATCATCAATTCCCTGAGGGCAATGGATTGTAGACGCGGGCGGTCCCAGCAAATGATGTGCATGAGAAGACAGCCTTTCTTCGGGAAAATAAAACATGTATATTTCATTGGCATGGGCAGAAAACCAACAACGGCTAAGAAATATGACCTCTACGTCATCTCAAAGCCAGAAAGACACACACACACTCTCACGTGCAAAAAATATTTTTTTAATAGTTTGGATACAGGCATCTGTGTCTTTTGCAGGCTACCAAATCAACCAGTGCTCATTCTTCACGAAGGACCCCCAGGTAATCAAAGTAACTCGGGAAAACCCATCACCACCATCAGTCAAGATTTCACCAGCTGAGAACGGTCCTGTGCTTTCATTCAGTCAGACTCTCTGCGCAAACGAGACTGCCCAGTCACAGCATCCCAAAAGCTTAACCAGCCGGTTCCCCCACTCCGTGGTGAAAAGCCAGAGTGTGTAATCAGCCCAGCATGCTCCTGACAGCTCGGAGGCCAGGTCTGAAAACCCTCCTGACATGCCACACGCCGAGCGAGATTAGGGGCCCCCCTGCCTTCGTGTGATGCTGAGATGCTGAAGCTGGTCCAGCGCAGATCTTTACCCCCGAACATATATGTATTTTTTCCCCTGCACATTTTCTTAACAATGCAGAGTTCCTAAGGAATTATGTCATCAGCGATGCTGGAGAAGCGTGTCAATGGCATTCCCTCGCCAGGTGGTCTGCTGTTTGTCGGCTCTTACAAAATGTGCCTAAGTCAACTGAGTGACTCTGCCATGAGGCCCTATGTTCCATCTCATGCAGCAGCTTTGGAACTTATACATATACACATAATACGTGGTGTGAGTTCAGATTATTTATATGAGCAACGCCTAGGTGGATGGACAGTGCAGCTACTCAACTCCTAGCAGTTGGATCTGTCTGTCTGGGAGGTGAGTGAGTGACTTGCACAAATCGTTGGGAGTGTCAGCGTTAATCCTTTGCAGAGAGAAGCAGCCTGTTACCACTGACAGCCTACTCTGACCACGTCCAGCTCCAGGAAGGCATGGCATGCTCCTGAAAAGACCGGGCAAGCAAGCAAGGTTCGTGAGGACTTCCGTGTTCCCTGTCTCCCATGCCAGCAGGTCAAGTCAGCCCGGCTTCGTGGACTGAGATGGGCCTCGAGCACGTTACGCCATCCCTGAGGAAACCCATTCAAGGGGGCCTGATGCAGTAGGTCTGCTCCGACTTGAGTGAGTCGTAATATCTATAACTTTCCAGAAGCTGAAAGCCCTGGAGAGGGGGGATATACTTTAGTGATGTGTGGGAGACCCTGTTTCTATAGAACCCATTCTGCCTTTAACCCAAACTTGGAACACGCCAAGTTTCACTTGGGTGTTTCATTCCATTGTCCTTTTACCTGGAAAAGAGTGATAATGAGGTTCTTGCACCCAGTAGAATTCCACTCTGATAAAATAACAATGAAAGCCACTTCCATCCATCCATGATGACTGGAAAAACCATGGCTTTGACTATGCACACCTCTGTTGGCAAAGTGATGTCCCTGCTTTTTAAGACACTGTCTAGGTTTGTCATAGCTTTTCTTCCAAGGAGCAAGCATCTTTTAACTTCGTGGCTGCAGTCACCATCCACAGTGATTTAGGAGCCCAAGAAAATGAAATCTGTCCCTGTTTCCACCTTTTCCCCACCTTTTAACGTTTGCCCCACCTTTTAAAAACCTTGGAGAGTGTTAAAAGTACAAGAGTGCACATTCAGCACCCCATCACACACTTCTCCCGGTGGGGAAGAAATGAAAACTACACTCCCCAGATGACCTTGTCACGAAGACTCAGAACACCACTTGGCCATGCTAGTGAACCCACCGAGGCCACCTCTGAAGGAGGAAGACGCTGTTTCCTTGCCTGCCCGCTCCCCGCCCCCGATCACCGTTTCTGCTGTATAGAACGTGTGGACCTGTCCAGGCTTTCTACTGTCATCCTCAAGTCTTCATTGCTCAGTTTCTGGGTATCCGGAGAGTCACAGGGGAAGACCCCTAGATTGTTGTTCCAGAGAGATCTCTAGAGAGACCAAGAGGGTCAGCTCTCTACTGTTCTTGACTTGCCTCTGGAGGTTTAGTGGAGAGCCTAATTCCTTCCACACTTACATTTGAGAAGGACTTGATTCCCTGGAATAAACTCCTTCCAGTGTGTATTTAACTTATATGCAGAGTACATCATGAGACACGCTGGGCTGGAAGAAACACAAGCTGGAATCAAGACTGCTGGGAGAAATATCAACAACCTCAGATATGCAGATGAC
>SJYA01010961.1:0-12966 GCA_006410615.1 Neotragus moschatus
AAGTGACTACGTCCAATTAATAGGCTAAGTTTTCACATTAAACCCTGGTGATCTCAGAGTCCACGTAACTGGGTTCCTGTGACATATTTCTTCCACGCTATATTGGCTTCCAAATAATAACATCAACAGGAATAATCATTAAAATGACTAACACTATTCAGCACTTGAAATGTGCTATGTTGGATGCAATACTCATTCGCTCACCTAATTCTTACAACAGTCCTATGGTGTGCATACGTTTGTCGTCTCCATTTGATAGATAAAGAATGGGAAGTGTCAGGAAATTGGGTAAGTTGTTTGAAGTTACATGGCTCAAGGAAAAAGGGTGAAGATGTGGTCTGAAACCTTTTCACTCTGGTTCATTTTGACCAGGAATGTTCTGGTGGCTGTGTGTTTAGATAAATATATAAAAATACAGTATAAGCTTGTATTACTATAAACATAAATATCAATGCATATTTTTTTGATTTTTAAAAAAGTTTTGACTGTGCTGGGTCTTTGTTGCAGCACCTTGGAGTCTCTAGTTGGGGCACTTGAGCATACTTGCCTCTAGACATGTGGGATCTTAGTTCCATGATCAGGGATTGAAGCTGCATCCCCTACATTGGAAGGTGGATTCTTAACCTCTGGACCCCCAGGGAAGTCCCTCAGTATATATTTTAGTCCAGAGCATCACAGGTAGGAGTAGTTTGTTTGGTAGCAATGAGAGGGATAAAGTAGGATGACGAGAGAGAGAGAGAAGAAATGAAAAAGTATTTAGGAAGACTGGAAAAAATTTCAAGCTTTGTCCTCCCCTATGCCAGAGACTCCTGCTTTAAATCTCCCCAGTGACCTTCCACACCCAGACCAGGGTCACTCGCCGCTTTGCCAGGACAGCCTAACAGGTGCTACAGAGAGCCGGCTCCTGGACAGTGATGTTTCTCTTCTTTGAATTTGCCTGCCGGTGTTTTCATAGCAATNTATGCCAGAGACTCCTGCTTTAAATCTCCCCAGTGACCTTCCACACCCAGACCAGGGTCACTCGCCGCTTTGCCAGGACAGCCTAACAGGTGCTACAGAGAGCCGGCTCCTGGACAGTGATGTTTCTCTTCTTTGAATTTGCCTGCCGGTGTTTTCATAGCAATTATGAAAATGATGATTTCTCCTTTAGCTCTGAGGTCTTCATTTCAAGCCCTTGTTCTTTTTCTCTTAAGGGATCTGATAATTATTTGGTTTAACAGGAATTTAATTGCCAGGTGTGGATGAGGAAAACAAACGCTGGGCGTGATTTAGGGTGGAGAGTAAGGGCGAGGGGACAGCAGCAGGAGAAGTCACTATTCGGGGAGAAGGAGGCAACCTGGTGAAATCAACGTGACATTTCTTAATGGAAAATGTGGACTGTAAAACTCCACCTGCGATATTAGGGTAAAAAAACAAATACTGAATACATTCATGAACGACCAAAGCGTGATGTGGATTTTAAACACTGCAATTGAGGATGTGAGTATGAATAATTTTTTTTGTTTATTTTCAGTTGTTTCAACATTATCTGAAATGAAGTATTAAAAAAGAAGGGAAAGAAACTTTATATATTAAAGATGGAGACACTGGGAAGCCAGATACACCACAGATAGCGCTAATAAGATATAGAACACTTTCGTGGAAATGAAAAGCTGCACACGTCTTTTACGTGTGTGTGCCCACTCGCTCAGTCGTGTCCGACTCTTTTGCCGCCCCAAGGACTGTGGCCCATCCTCTGTCTATGGGATTTTTCAGGCAAAAACACTGGCGTGGGTTGACAATTTTAGGGGATCTTCTCCCCCCAGGGATCGAACTCACATCTCCTGCATCTGCTGCGTTGGCAGGCAGTCCTTTACCACTGCGGCCCTGGGAAGCCCGTATCTCTTCAAGCAGTCTTTAAGTGATGGTCGGTCAAGCTCTCGTTCTGGACTAACCCATCCATTTATGCAGTTGCTGCAACAATGCCACATATCCCAGTGTGGGGGGAGGGGCTGAACTGCCATGCTCCCCAACCAGGGCACAAACCACCCGCCACAGGAGAAGGGGAGCCTCTGTGTCCTACTTCCTGGGGACCACCACAGCCTCCCGAGTCTGTGACCACGCTCCTGGGGAGCAGAGACGCTCTCCGGCACAATTACCCTGCAGGCAAGATGCCCTGGATCACGACTCCGCTATGTAATTCTGAATCCCGCAGACCTGAGCCCTGCTGGGCACACCTGCCCCCCTCGACACCTTGCTGAATTTTATTCTTTTCAGTCCATTTACGGAGCCGAGCCAAGCTGGGAGTGCTCACAATCTGAATGATAATGGTCTTGAACTTTTTATCTTTCTTTAAAAAACAGCATTCTGAAGAGTGCTNCCTGCTGGGCACACCTGCCCCCCTCGACACCTTGCTGAATTTTATTCTTTTCAGTCCATTTACGGAGCCGAGCCAAGCTGGGAGTGCTCACAATCTGAATGATAATGGTCTTGAACTTTTTATCTTTCTTTAAAAAACAGCATTCTGAAGAGTGCTTGAAGCTATACGGTTCCTTTATCTAATTAAATAAGCCCCAACCCCTTGTGAAGTGTAGAGGGGCTCAGGTGGGTTTGTGGAAATGGAAGGAAAAAATCCTGAGTCTGGATAAGTGGAGGCACTGGCGAGCTTCTGGAAGCATGGAAAGAGGCTACAGTTCTAAGGGGATCCCATGGGCCATGCCCTGATCAGGTCACTGCAGACCTGTGGCCTCCTCTGTATCTGGAGCGGACCTGGTGGCCTGGAGACACACTCTCAGTTATAGGGTAGTCTTCCCATTGCTTAAGATTGGGGACTTGACTAACTAGACTTCCTGGATTTAAATCACAGCCCCTCCACGTACTGGATTTCTTTGGGAAAGTTGCTTGACCGCCCTGTGCCTCCATTTCTTCTTCTGTAAACGGGGAGATTTTGAGTACCTACCTCCCAAGTCCTGAAGAATAAACGATTAGCCCAGAGAAAGCATTAAATCTATGTGAGCACATATTAGCTAGCATGGTCTTCCCAGGTGGCTCTAATGGTAAAGAACCTGTCTGTCAACGCAGGAGACTCAGGAGACCTGGGTTCGTTCGACCCCTGAGTCAGCAAGATCCGCTGGAGCAGGAAAGGGCAACCCACCCCAGTGCTGTTGCCTGGAGAACTGCGTAGACAGAGGAGCCTGGCTGGTCACAGTCCACGGCGTCGCAAAGGGCCAGACACGACCAGCAACTGAGCACGCACGTTGTCACGGCGACACTATTATTTGTATCATTATTTTCTTTATGTCTGACGTCACCTTACCTGCCTCTGAGCAGAGCAGAGCACAAACAAGAGCTTTTCTCTGTTGACAGTAACAGGGACCACAGCAGCCCAGTNAGCAACTGAGCACGCACGTTGTCACGGCGACACTATTATTTGTATCATTATTTTCTTTATGTCTGACGTCACCTTACCTGCCTCTGAGCAGAGCAGAGCACAAACAAGAGCTTTTCTCTGTTGACAGTAACAGGGACCACAGCAGCCCAGTTGGATAAGACTTCGAGTTCCCAGTGCAGGGGCTCGGGTTTGATCCCTGGTCGGGGAACTAAGATCCTACAAGCTGTGCAGTG
This sequence comes from Neotragus moschatus, assembly GCA_006410615.1. NCBI lineage: Eukaryota > Metazoa > Chordata > Mammalia > Artiodactyla > Bovidae > Neotragus > Neotragus moschatus. The sequence goes on from SJYA01010961.1 coordinate 3,604, forward strand.
TGGCAAGAAAGTAAAAAAAAAAATAATAATTAAAAATAGCAGCAAGCGCTTTCAGTGTTTCAGAGCCGCACTGCTCTCTCCTGCATGCCCATGAGCCATCTGGGAACCAGCACCTCACTCAGTGAGACCGTGTGGAGGCGAGGAGGGGCAGGGGAATTATGCTGTTTGGGGCGGCGTTGCTCTGATTTTTATCCATCCANATTAAAAATAGCAGCAAGCGCTTTCAGTGTTTCAGAGCCGCACTGCTCTCTCCTGCATGCCCATGAGCCATCTGGGAACCAGCACCTCACTCAGTGAGACCGTGTGGAGGCGAGGAGGGGCAGGGGAATTATGCTGTTTGGGGCGGCGTTGCTCTGATTTTTATCCATCCATATCAGCCTGAGTGTTCTAAGAAAACTGATCTGTGGATAACTGAGGCGACAGTGCGGGCGCTCCTTCTCTTTCTTTCAGCGTCTGTGGTTGGTTGTGAGAAATAAGGAACAGACCATCTTCCCACATTTGAAAGGTTCGCAAAAACGGGAAAGTATTTGCTCAGAATGGCTGATTTGAATTCTGCGGCAACTGTGAAGGGTGTTAACGGCAAATAAACTATTCGGTTGGGGAGAAGAGATTTAGAGATGCTTTGTGTGTAAGAAAACCAAGTGCCCACCTGTCTTCCTGAGAAAGAGTTGCAGAGGGCATGGTGTTTTTCAGATCCTTAGGGCCGTCTTCTTGGGGCCCGGTGTAGAAACTGCTTCCCTGTAGAAAGCTGGGCTTTCTAGTCAACTCATAATTTTTTTTAGGAAAAACCCTGAAGCCTTGATTCTGCTCTTCCTATTTTTATTTGTTTATTTGGCTGTGCCAGGTCTTGGTTGTGGCCCATGGGATCTAGTTCCCTGACCGGGGATTGGACCCAGACCCCCTGCATTGGGAGCAAGCCATCTTAGCCACTGGACCATCAAGGAAGGCCCCATAATTTTCACTAGTCATGTTGCTTGATAACAAGGCCAAGTAGAGGGACTCTTTATGGTGTTTGATGAATGCTTTTTGGAAATTTGGAAAATTCCAGCTTCCGGAGGCCAAGACCTGCTCTGATCTTTATGGCTCATGAGTGTGAAACTCTGACTGAGAAAGAAGACAAGAATCTCCTCTTTGAGGCTACTTAGGACCCCAAGAAGCACTGGGTTGCAAGTTAAGGACTAGTTTTCTCACCAGGTGTCCTCCTTTTAACTCCTATATATTCTAACGCCTGAAGAAGCAACTGGACAGCTACTTTCTTTTGACTTTGTGATGCTCACATATCAACAATAGTCGGTGCTAGCTTTAGCCTTCTAAGGCTCACGTTCTGGGAGCCCATGAAGAAAAATTCAGGTCTTCCAATTCAGAGAGGGTCTTGAATCTGAGTGGGTTTGGGTCCAACAAAAGGGGAGTGATTTTGGAAGATTTCCACAGCCTTTTATAACAGTTCAATAGATCGTTTGGATATCCTATTTTGTAGGGGAATACATGTTGTTACTTATTATAATTTTGATGGATGTGTTTTGACATCAAAATGCACCAGAGAAATCAAGTTAGGTACCAGGGCAGTGAAGCAGGCTGAGGCAAAGCCACGGAAGCAGCAGAAANAAACTGAAAAGTCTAATAGTCTATTAACTGAGGTGAAGAGAAGGACTCACAGCAGGCTTTAAGACGCACGGGGCCAGAGCAGAGACGGCATGAAGAGATTTTGTCCAGCCTTGGTCAGACCAGATGCAGAATTCACGGGCAGACAGTGCTCCATGAGCAAAGCGACCTTCTTAAAAGAACACTGTTTTCAAGGTAGACTCTGAGTACTTCCATCGTAAACATAGCAGATTTATTTTTAATTAATTAATTTAAATAATTTTTATTTTAAATAATACTTATTTAAACTACCTTTAAACCTAGTAGATTCAATTCCACTTGTCTTCAAAAGTAAAATCTAACCACGCTTGAGTGCAGACAACTATAAGAAACNCTTAAAAGAACACTGTTTTCAAGGTAGACTCTGAGTACTTCCATCGTAAACATAGCAGATTTATTTTTAATTAATTAATTTAAATAATTTTTATTTTAAATAATACTTATTTAAACTACCTTTAAACCTAGTAGATTCAATTCCACTTGTCTTCAAAAGTAAAATCTAACCACGCTTGAGTGCAGACAACTATAAGAAACTTCAACAGTGATCCTGCATCTTCCTGTATCAGTCAGCTTGGTAGTCAGCTAGCAAACAAAGTAAAGGAATTCAAACAAATTAAAACTATACAACTCGGGATCTGAAGAAGTTTAACCCATGCCCAGCACAGAGCACTGGACTGGCTAAAGTGACGCTCCTTTTTTCACGTGTCTGATCCAATTCGGTTAAGATTTTAGAGGCTTTGGTCCTCATGCTGGCCATCTCGTGTCTCTTAATGGCTGCCCTACATCCACACTTTTCATCTGCCTCCCAAGAAGGAAGAAAGGGAAGGGCAAAGTAGCAGATTTTTTTTTCTTTTTCTAGCGAGCTTTTGCCTTTTGTTTAAGAGATGGAAACCTTTCCCAGAGGCTTTGTCTTCACTCACTGGCCAGAAAAATTATCATGGGGCACCGGCTGAAATNAAACTGAAAAGTCTAATAGTCTATTAACTGAGGTGAAGAGAAGGACTCACAGCAGGCTTTAAGACGCACAGGGCCAGAGCAGAGACGGCATGAAGAGATTTTGTCCAGCCTTGGTCAGAGCAGATGCAGAATTCACGGGCAGACAGTGCTCCATGAGCAAAGTAACCTTCTTAAAAGAACACTGTTTTCAAGGTAGACTCTGAGTACTTCCATCGTAAACATAGTAGATTTATTTTTAATTAATCAATTTAAATAATTTTTATTTTAAATAATACTTATTTAAACTACCTTTAAACCTAGTAGATTCAATTCCACTTGCCTTTAAAAGTAAAATCTAACCACGCTTGAGTGCAGATAACTGTAAGAAACTTCAACAGTGATCCTGCATCTTCCTGTATCAGTCAGCTTGGTATTCAGCTAGCAAACAAAGTAAAGGAACTCAAACAAATTAAAACTGTACAACTCGGGATCTGGAGAAGTTTAACCCATGCCCAGCACAGAGCCCTGCAATGGCTAAAGTGACGCTCCCCTTTTCACGTGTCTGATCTCATTCGGTTAAGATTTTAGAGGCTTTGGTCCTCATGCTGGCCATCTCGTGTCTCTTAGTGGCTGCTGTACATCCACACTTTTCATCTGCCTCCCAAGAAGGAAGAAAGGGAAGGGCAAAGTAGCAGATTTTTTTTTTTTTTTCCTAGCGAGCTGTTGCCTTTTGTTTAAGAGAGGGAAACCTTTCCCAGAGGCTTTGTCTTCACTCACTGGCCAGAAAAATTATCATGGGGCACCGGCTGAAATTCGGGATAGGGAGGAGGCAAGGAGCAATAAAGCACCTTCACCTTCCAGCCTCTGTGGTAGACTAGGACAAGGAAGAAGAGGGTTGGGAGGAGCTTCTGAGTACTCACGGTGTCTGCTTGTTGCCAGAGCTGCTTAAACCTGTGTCAGGCCATTTTATCTGACAAGCTTCCCAGGGTGTAAAGACCAAAGAAAAATAGTGAGCTGATGGGGCTGATTCTATCATACAGTTAGTGGTGATGTAAGAGGCCAGCCTCTTTGGCCAAATGAGTCTGGGAAGAGAAGGTTTTGGCTTAGCTCCTTTACTGACAGGCAACAAAGGGCAGGGCCTTTCATTCACCCAGGTGCTGGGTCATTGGGGTCATTCTAGCCGTGGTATCCAATCCTTATTATCTGAGAGCAATGCGCTCAACACTGGGCACGACACAGAAAGGATAAAGTCTTGATCTTAGCCTCAGAAACATGTTTCCTCTATTTGTAGACATGCACACACATGTCTGCAAACCGGCAGTTCACAAGGCGCCACAGAAATCTGCTGAACAGGTAACCAACCACACAGTGGATGTCCAGAGAAATACTGAAATGGTTGATAGAATTTAAATCCGAAGATTTGGATACGTCGCTGTGCCACAGGTGTCCTGGGCAGCACACAGCTAAGAAAGTATAGTCATAAAAATGCACAGTGGCAGGGACTTTCCTGACGGTCCAGAGGTTAAGACTTCGCCTTCCAGGCAGGGGGTGTGGGTTTGATCCCTGGTCAGGGAGCTCAGATCCCACAAGCCTCACGGCCAGAAAACCAAAACCTAAAACAGAAAAAAATAGTGCAATATAAAGACTTTAAAACATGGCCTCCATAAGAGAAAAAAAAAAAAGAAACAACAACAACACAGGCAGAGTGAGGGAGTGTTAGAATATTACTCAGGGATTCAGCGTGTAGCTGACCCTGAAACAGAAGTCGGAGTTAAATGTGCTCTCGTACCAGTGGACTAGAGACTGTTACAGGGCTCAGGGCAGTCTCACAGAAAGTGGCTTCAGAGGAAGAGCAGAAATGGTGAGAATGACCACATGCCTACGTGGGAGAAGAGCATTCCACATGCTCACATCAGAAGATACAGTGGAGATATAGGGTGATGCATTTTACATAAGCAAAGACAGTGACATGGTGGCAGAAAGTACCATCAGCTAAGGTCGAGCTTTAAAGATCCTATAGGAGGTGGGGAGGTGCAGCGCACACAGACGTTCAGACACCTGGGGCACGAACCTGCCTGCAAAGACATGGCTTTAATTCAGCCGAGCACCTCCCACACCGCCGCTCAGCACAGACAGTGTGCAGGAGAGTGAAGTAAGAGCCTCTCTTGCACTTGGCAGGTCAGTGCCAAACGAGCGTCATCATCCCAGCTGCATGGTTTGGAGGGAAAACCACTGATCGGGTCCAGGTGAGAATGGGGGTTGAGTCATGAGTCGCTTCTGGATCAGGGGAGATGGTTTGGAAGGAAGCAGGGAGTATGGCGGCAGCTCAAGTGTTTTCCAGGAGCAAGCAAAGATTTTTTTCAGATTAGGTGAGAGAGGTGCGTGAGAGCAAAGGAGACTAAGGGTGTCCCTGCTGCTGCTGCTGCTGCTGAGTCACTTCAGTCGTGTCCAGCTCTGTGCGACCCCAGAGACGGCAGCCCACCAGGCTCCCGCGTCCCTGGGATTCTCCAGGCAGGAACACTGGAGAGGGCTGCCATTTCCTTCTCCAAGTGTACATTCTGGAGGAGATAGACACACAGTCACAGAGATTTCAGACTCGGAACGGCACAGGCAGGTGTTCTAGCCTTCAGATTGGGAACATCCATTTCTACCTATGGAAGAATTAGAGTTCTTTGGTGAACAGATACGTATTCAAGGGAGATTAAGCCGGGAGTTGGTGATGGACAGGGAGGCCTGGCGTGCTGTGGTTCATGGGGTCGCAAAGAGTCGGACACGACTGAGCGACTGAACTGAATTGAACTGACTGAAGGTTGTTTAACAAAGACCTTCCATCCACCCTCATAGCAAGACTACCGAGGCCATGACACTCTCGACTAGAAGTCATTTTTACACGTGCAGTAGGTGACATGACATGGACCAGACAGGCTGAAACACAGGCCCTGCTGGCTCTCAGGAGGAACCGTTTTCTGGGATCCAGCTTAATGGCAGTCATGTCAAAGGAGTGACTTTTGTGCAAATAACATTGTTGAAACGGTGCCCACAGCTAACACACTGGGTCAGAATTTGCAAAGGAGCCACTGCTTGGTTGCATAGTAACCACAAGAAATAAACCCGTTTTCAGAATTCACATGGTGGTGGTCGAAGTGAGTGTGTTTGAGAATGACTAGTTCTTAGCGCCGTTTCCTCTGCTGCCAGGGTCTTGCACAGGGCTCCATTCTGCCTCTCTGACTGGCCGTGCTCCTGTGGGCTCTCTGGCCGCTTTGCTGGGGCACACGCCCACCCACCTGCTCACCCAGCATCCCCTGTGATGCTCTGTGTGCCCTCCCTCCCGCTGCAGCCACAAAACAAGGTCTGGTTTTCTTCTTTCTGCTAGGTCTGTCTGCTTGTGGGATGTTAGCTCCCCAACCAGGGACTGAACCCACACCCTCGGCAGTGAAAGCCCGAAGTCCTAACCGCTGGATCACCAAGGGATTCCTGCAAGATTTTTTTAAACCTTAAGAATCCTCATTCTTTACCTCCACTGGTCTTTAATATTACCTTTAACCAATTGGTAACGAACCGCTGTGTTTGGCAAATGAGAATTTTGTGTGCCTGTGGGTTTATGTGTGTTTATGGTGAAAAGGACAGCATATTTGTAACTGACTTTAACTAGAGCTATTCTAGGCTTGGGGGGGAAAAATTAACTCCTTTGTTTCACTCAGAAATCATTTGATGACTTAGAAGGTCTTCCAGTAGGCATCATTTGTGCAGGGGGTTAATTGATTTGTTTGAGCAAGAGTTTTTCAAATTATAAAGGCTGAGATGTAGATTGACTTATTTCTTTAGAGATGATACAATTAGATTTAAACATGAAATATATCTTTTAAAATATTTTCCTTTGTTTTTCCAGTTTTCACATTATTTGCCATTTCCTTAGCACTTTTAAGGAAAGACACAGGCTTAAAATTCATGGTAACTATGCCAGATACTGAAAAACACCGGAAGCCAAAGTTCATGGCGACTGATTAATGTTATACAGCCCTATTAAGCATAAAAAGTGTATTGAACTTCCTAAATGTGAAATCTAAGCAGTTTGAGGCTTAAAGATTTGTAATATTATAAGGGAAAACCATTGAAGAAACACACAGAAAAAACAACAGAAGATAGCTTTAGACACATTCATCGCTTATATTTAAAAACAGAGGTTTAAAAGCCAAAAATTTTCCTAATGGATTTAGTACATGATACATCCCAGAGACAATTACATTATATTTTTTAAAGCTTTCTGCCACAATGTGATCATCAAAACACAATTTTGGGAGAAGTGATCGCAATGAAAGTGTAATTAACAAAGAAGAAGTCCCCTCTCTCCACCCTGCGTCTCTGCGTCTCTCTTCTGTAGCTCTTTGGTCTTCACAGACTTGGTAAAGATCTCCCACCTCACAGTCCACACCCTCACTCCCCATTCATCAGCCCGCCTACCACTTTCCCACTCCTTTCCTCTTACACCTACTCACCTTCACACACCAGCATCACCCCCACCCCCCATCTTCCAGTTTCTAAGGAGTTAAATCCCAGGGACCAAGCTTGAACGTTTATTTCACGCCACCTCTCCCAGATGTCTGGCTTTCTTCTTTCTGAATCTCGTTCCTCTCCTGGTTTCCAGGGAACATGAAACCAGCTTCTCCAGGCTTGCTTCCTTACCTCGGTCCTCCGGCTCCTCTTTCTCTGCGGGCTCGTTCGTTCCTGGTGTTGCTATCTTTCTGGGAGTGATCACTCCCTCCCAGGCTGCTGGGTCTGTGTCTCCAGTTTTGCTGTCTCTTCTGTTTTAAAGACCCAAGTTGTCCAACGATACACCAGACACCTAGAACCCGTATCCCAGGCATCTCAGAACAGCCTTACCGAAACTCAACTCAAAACCTTCTTCCGTTGACCTACTCTGCTCTTGTAGTACCTGAACCAGGGAATTCCATCAGCTTTCACACAGTGAGTGTGGAAGGCAGAAATTTAGAACCTATTCTGAACGTCTCCGTTCCCCTTACCCAGCCTTCACTTATAAAGTATTCCCAAGTCGACAGTCTTTGTATCTCTTGAAATATTCACTCCTGTCCACTTCGGTTGCCATAGCTCGGATGCAGCCCACCTGGTTTCCTACAGTAGACCCTCTGAGACTGCTCAATGTCATGTGGCAGCCTGGATGGGGGGGAGTCTGGGGGAGAATGGATACACATATATGTATGACGGAGTCCCTTCACTGTTCCCCTGCAATGATCACAACATTGTTAACCAGCTATGCCTGCGTGCGTACTAAGTCTCTTCAGTCCTGCCTGACTCTCTTGCAACCCCATGGACTGTAGCCCAGCAGGCTCCTCTGTCCAGGAAATTCCCCAGGTGAGCATACTGGACTGTGTTGCCAAGCCTTCCTCCAGGAGCTCTTCCAACCCAGGGACTGAACCCAGGTCTCACGTCTCTTGCATTAGCAGGCAGGTTGTTTACCAGTAACTCGCACCACCTGGGAAGCCCATTAATGGGTTATACCCTGGTACAAAATAAAAAGTGTTTTTTTTTTTTTAAGAGAAACATCTGAGTTTGTAACCCACACCTTTGTGTTTTTCTTGCTAATGAGAACTTTTTAGAAACAGAAGTGGGTTTGGCCTTCTTTTGTTTCTTCATCTATTTATGCCTTTCTGTGTGATAAAGTTCAGGTAGACCTGGCCACTTCGGGGCGGCTGCACCTGATGGGGTCAGAGTAGCTTGTGATGCACATTCTCCCTTTAACAGGGGTGTGATTTAGATCCATGAGACATCAGGTGGGCTTGGGGAGACCTTGTCCTCAGGTTTAAAAAGAAGCAAAGGGAGGCAAGGCACCCTTCCTGTCTCTGGTCGGTATTTTATGAGATGGTGGCACCTAGTCATTTTGAGACCTTGAGGGAAGTGAGGTCAACACCCTGTGAATGTCAGAGAATCTGCGGAAGGAACCTGGGCTCTGATACCACTGTGGACCCACTGAATTAACCCTTTGGGGGAAATCAATAAATTCCCTGGTGTTTATTCTGTTGGAGGGTTTCTTTTCCCCCCGCCTCTGCTAGTTGCAGCGGAAGGTATTTTAACAGCATTTGGAGAGCATCTGGCAGGCTCCCAGCCCGTGCCCTTGTCTTGCCTGAACTCCACTCTGAATCCACATATGGGTCACCCACCTGCTGAAAGCGCCCCCGCAGGTCTGGTTGCCGGAGGAGAAGAGTGTGTGATAGGAGGTCCTCCACCAGCAGAGCAGTTTCGCTTCCAGGTTCGAGCCCTTTCTACCTCTCTTGCTTTCACTTTTTTGAAATGTTCTAGGTTCTCCACTCGGGGCCTCCTTGTTCTTTTTCTCTGAAAGACTCATCTTTCCTCCCTGACCAGCTCCAGCTTGTCCTTCTCAGCTTAGATACTGCTGTTTCCAGGGCATCTTCCATTATCCCCCCAGGATCGGGTTAGGCGTTGTCTGTCGGTTGTCTGTGGTCAGCCGTGCTCGGCTCCACTAAGGCACTTAGTATGATGCTGTGTGCTTACAGCCCAGTGATGAAGAGAGCTGACTTTGAGTCCTGCTGTCTGCACTCAGATCCCATCTCTGCTGCTCACGGGCCCAATAAGCCTGGACAAATTATTCATGGTACCTTATTGTGCCTTCTCCATCTCCAAAGTCGGGGTGGTAATTATACACACGCCACATGATTGCAGTGAACGAGGAAGCTAATACGTACAGCACATTCACACAGACACTGAAGGTGGGGTGTGAGAGTGCCAGGTACGTGGCAGGGGCTGTGCTTG